>JAWPHD010009638.1:0-101596 GCA_037043455.1 Cyrtodaria siliqua | reverse complement strand
ATGAAGATTGGACATAATTATGCTGAGAAACTTTATTTCCCACCCCCTCCCCTCCAAAACTTAAATAAAAATAATATATTTTGGGGATAGCAGTCAGTCAACTTGACCTAGTTTTCAGGGTATGGTTAATGTCAGCAAAGGTGCTATTAAAGTTTGATGAAGATCGGCGAAGTGGTAATGCGGAGATATAACAAAAACTTTATTCCCCCCCCACACCACGCTGAAACTTAAACAAAAAGGTATATTTTGGAGAAAGTCTAGGTCACAGTGACCTAGTTTTTCAGGGTAATGTCAGTGGTTAATAGGAGCAGTGTTCTCGCCTAGGAATTTCTCAAGGCATGTCAATTTTTTACCAGAGAGAAATATGCTTCAGAGTGTATCCCTTATACCTGACACCCTATATGTATTGGTAGTTTGTCAGAAAGGACACCTGATCTGTATATAAGAAATAGGCTAGTGTTTTTTAGATATTGTGTTTTGTAAACTTATTTAAGCTAAATCAAATAAAATAATAATAAAATGTGTTTCCTGTGAAGGCATGTTAAATGGGACATGCCTTAATAGCCTGGCGAGAACATTGAGGAGTAAGGTGCTGTTAAAGTTTGATAAAGATCTGACATGGTAATGTGAAGGTATAATAACAACTTTATTCCCCCCGACCCACTCCACTCCGAAACTTAAACAAAAAAGGTATATTTAGGAGAAAGTAGGTCCAGTGACCTAGTTTTACAGGGTAATGGTCAGTGGTTAATGGGAGTAGCGGTGCTGTTAAAAGTTTGATGAAGATCTCGGACAAGGTAATGGCGGAGATATAACAAAAACTTTATTTCTCCTCCCTCACTCCACACCCCCACCTCACCCCCCGCCGAAACTTAAACAAAAAGGTATATTTCGGAAGAAAGTAGGACACAGTGACCTAAGATTACAGGTTAATGGTCAGTGGTTAATGGGAGTAAGATGCTGTTAGAGTTTGATAAGACTCGGACATTGTAATGCGGAGATATTTAACAAAAACTTTATTCCACCCCCCCCACCACCCACCCACCCTCCGAAAACTTTAACAAACATGTATATATTTTGAAAGAGTAGGTCACAGTGACCTAGTTTTCAGGGTATGGTCAGTGGTTAAGTAAGGTGCTGTTAAAGTTTGATGAAGATCGGACATGGTAATGCGGAGATATAACAAAAACTTTACTTCACCCCCCACCACCACCTCCCGCCGCCCGAAAACTTAAACAAAAAGGTATATTATGGACGAGAAAGTAGGTCACAGTGACCTTGGTTTTCCGGTTAATGGTCAGTGGTTAATGGGAGTAAGATGCTGTTCAAGTCTGATGAAGATCGGACATGGTTTATGCGGAGAAATATAAAAAACAAAATGTGGACGCCTCTCAACCGCCGGTTTATGCCAATCTTATAAGCCAATTCCACACCCCCCAAAAAAAACGGCTAAAAAAATACATTGTTTTATCACACTTCAGCGGACGCAGTTAAAATATACTGTGATAATAAAATTTAACCAAAAAGAGGCAACTCGTACACTACAAACCTATATCTGTTTGATTTACGAAGAGTTACTCATTGTTATAGCGTGAAAAATATTACATTGACGTTACCAGGCGCATTGTTATAGGATCGTGGTGAATGGTGGAACAATGCAAACATACAATATTTTCAATGAATACTGTTGAATAGACTTGCAAACATGTTTTTAAATTCATAAAATTTTACTGTATCATGACCTTTCACTCGATAAAATACATGACGGAAACTGGGCTTGTAAATAAAATGATTTCTCAGTTTTAGTACTCTATTTATACAAAGGTCAGAAGTGCCACTCTAGATAATTTATATAAAACCAAATGTTTTGGTGTCAAAATTTCCAGGAAGAGGTAACCTAATAGAAAGTAGAGTAAAAATTGTCAACGATACATAGATGTGTCTGAAAAATTAGTTTATGTTTACATAAGTGACGGAAAGTGGCCCCCGATCAGTATTGCATGTATTCATTCATCTTCCCATAAATTTGTTTTGAGTGTGGGGAATAGGCTTCTCAAACTTTACATCTTCCTAAAGATGCTTATTTCCCCATTATGGCCAGTATAAACAAAAGTGTTTTTGTTCCCTCGCTCCCCCACACCCTCCCCCCATTTTTATTTATAATTTAGCTAACAACAACGACGTAACAGGTTAAAACTAATTCAATATGTATAAATGACCTTGATCTATAGGTTTTGAAAGCTAGATCAGCATTCCTGTGAAGTTTAATGAAAATCTGTAAAGTAGTTTCAGAGGAGTAGTCGCTACAGGTTTTTTACTATATAACTCTATGTAAACAAAGATGGCCGCTGGCAGTCATGTTTAATGTTGAATCAAGACCAAACATCTAGTCATGCTGATAATTTTAGAAGAAGTCTCATATCAACAAGACTTATAGTTTTCAAGAAGCAGTCACTACAAGTTCGTTGTTTATTCCTTAAACCCGCTAAGCACGACTATAATAGCCATTGTAAACCCAGATCAGCCTTTAGCGTTTACAATGTCTGGCTGTCATTTCCCCCAAAACACCCATTTGTCACATAAATGGAATGGTCTTAATTCAAAGAAAGAACACTCAAGTATTAATTTGCTAGCGGGGTTAAGGGTTAAAAATCTATATTTAGTCATGGTGGCCATCTTGAATTTCCGGTCCTACCTGAAATTTTCTAGTATCAACTAGACATCAAGAGCAACATTTCTGTTGTTTCATGAAAATCTTTCAAGTAGTTTTTAGAGGAATTGAATGTTGTTTAACGGCACTCATCACACAGTATAGGTTATTTAGAGCCCAGCCCCAGAGAGAGGGGAAGGATACATAGGAATCCGGGACCGTGCCCTACTATTATTATCGAATAGATTCCTATGATTCTTTAACGTGCTCGGAGGATAGACCGATACACGGGAACTGCCCAGTTTACGTCCCCATCGACGGACGTGGCTAAGGGAAAAGTGTCTTGCCCAAGAACACACTGACGGAACTCAGTGGCACCACGGAGGATTAAACCGGGCAAACACCGACGGAACTCAGTGACACCACAGAGGATTAAACCCGGGGCCTCCGGTTACAAATCCGCCGCCGCGCTACCGACTGCGCCATGCCAGCCCTAGTTTTAGAGGAGTATTCGCTACAAATTTATACTATATAGCTCTATGTAAACAAAGATGGCCGTTGGCAGCCATGTTTTATTCAGAATCAAAATGATTTTCGACAAGGACCTCACCATCATCATGTCATGCTGATCATTTTAGAAAAAGTCCCATGTCAATTTTAAGAAGTAGTCACTATAAATTTGTTTTTAAAAATTTATTTTTAGCCATGGCAGCCGTCTTGAAATTCTGTCTGTCTGTCTTATCAAACATTTAAGAAAACCCAACTCTTATTATTATTCGGTGGTATCATTTAATCATCTCAGGTAAATTATCTTCGGCTTGTTGTTTCATCCATGTTTTCAATTAAATGTCGTATTTTTAACATGTATTGGACTGTAACAGAAACTATGATTGGCCAATTTGTTAGCTATAATCAATCTCATTGGATAATGCGTGTGTATTCATTGTATAGTTTAATATGTAAACAAGAAATGGCGAAATGGGGTCGGGATATCAATGTTCAAGGGTTTGATATTAACTTTTTTAAGCAACTTGTCCATAGGACAAGTAACATGCACAATTTACTTGTCCCACGTCAAAATTACTTGTCCCCGCACTTCATGTAAAAGTGATACCAAAAACAAGATCAATGATGAAAGTGACACATTCCCTCAGTTGCATTCCACCAATGAAAACAAGATGGTTTTTATTTGTCATTTACAATGTGCTCACCAATGTTTTGACATTTTTTCAGTCACAAGTTTTAAAGATGTAAAATTCATTTCTCGTTATAAAATTTAGTTGTCCGTAGGACTGGTCACCTGGGACAAATAACTTGTCCCCAGTAGAATCTACATGGCACAGGACAACTGTTAATATCAAACCCTGGTTGAGTAGGTACTGGTTTTAGGCGATGTGTTTATTTGATCTCGCCGAAAATAAGGGTGAAGTGGATATCGCTTTTCGGAAGCTTTGAGCGAAGTTTGTAAAATGATAGAAGTTTTCGCTAACTTCACCCCCAAGGCTGAAGCCTGGTTTTTACCTGCAAGTATACAATCTTTACTATCAACCGAGTAAAATAATGAAACTCAACTAAAATTTGTGTTGATATAAAGTTGAAAACCAAAAATGGTTTCAATCCGCCAGGGCTTTCTTTAAAAAGTAACCGATCAGAAACAAACACTATTGTAGAACAAATTGGACACAACTGGGATTATGGATATTAATTCCTTTATCAACATTATTTTAAATAAATTTCTGAAAACTGAATGCGACACATTTGTGGCAAAAGTATTCTGTTCAAATTATTGTCTGAAAACATTTGTTAACATGCATTCATAATTTTGCATTCCAGAGATGTTGAGATTTTATTTTACTTTCAGTAGGTGATAAAATTTGTATTACTCGGTTTTTATCCTTAGGTTCTATAGTAAAATAAAAATCTTTGGCAGAGTAAAACGATGATAATTTTCAAGATTTTGATTTTATAGATACATATATTGAATCAATGTGCATGAATGTGCATGAAATAGGCAGGGTTTTAAAAGAATCACACTGCAGATACCTTAATTTTAACAGTAAACTTGGTTGAACATCAAGGATAAAGACCGAGTTTATCACCTACCAGAATGTATTGGTTATGTCTTATTTCTGGTCACTGATTGGTCAGTTTTTTTGTTGATGCTATATCAAAATTATGAATTGCCGGTTTATTTAATTATAGGAAATATGCAAAGGCTGCATGGTTTCAGATAATTATCATACAGTAGACTACATGTAAATTCCGTCCGAAGTCAGTGCACACGATTCCAGATCGAAACACAATTTTGCATTTAAACGGCTTATTGGTGAAATGCCGCCAACTCGTGAAATTAACAAAACTGAGTAAGCAAATGTTTGTTTGTCTGCCATACATAAAAGACATATTAATAAACAGATAGGAAACTTCCTATCTTAACCAATGAAGTAACCCAAATATCACGTGGCACCTTAACTTTTCCTTCTATCTTCTCTCTCAAATATTCACTGATTTTGATGAGAATACATTCAAAAGATTCATAGTGAATAGCAAAATGGGATTATAATAATTTATGTTTATTTTCAAAAGAAGAAATTGTATAAAAATATGTTTAAAGTTAAAAATGTCATCATTTTTACATCATTTTTACCTACAAAATCAAGGTTCCGTCAAACTCCTTTTTTACTCTGTTATTAGGTCTGTGCATACATTTATTATAAAAAGACAATGAATATACCATGATACTGTAGTATATGATCTATATCATACAATATGTAAGGAGTCGCTGCCCTTTCCTTGCTTTTACCCCCAAAGATAATTTTACAGAAGACTACGATCGATCTTCAAATCTTCAAAAAAAAAAAAAAAAAAAAAAAAAATATCAGAATTTCAAGAAGTTGGCTCTTTTCTTCTCCTTTCCCCTTTACTTCTCCTTTTCCCCCTTTCCATTGTACGAAGCTGCTTTTATAACTTTAATTTTCATTTTAGCAACATATAACGTTAGGCCTATCCGAAAAATCAATCGTAATCAGATAGCAAATTACGCAGTTTCCAAACTGATCCAAATTTGCTTTTATTTTCATTATTTATTTTATTCGGGCTTGCACAATGACAATGTCAATCCATAATTTATGTGTAACGTTATCTACGTCACGCTCTGGATTAATGCCAAATTAATATATGCATGAATACATAACTCTTGACGAAGATAACAAAACAATGCGACTTACTTTGTTCGTTGACCGTTGTTTTATCCTACTCTTAGTCCTAGTATGATTATCAGATTAAGATTCAATTTTATCCGTTCGCTCTGTTTTCCAACGAGTAAAAATGGCTGTCGAGCATGGCCTAATTGCGTACTGCGCATGCTCGTTCATTTCGTTGACGTCATTGGCCTTATTTGGTAATCGCTCCTCGACTTCAATGCGATTGGTGATATTTAGACGATATCGACATTTCTTAATAATAAACCATTCCAGTTTTGACACGTTTACGTAAGCTGTTTATTATTCGTCAATCAAATAGTAAGTTGTTTCAACCTGGTTGTTTATGATTCGTCAATCGAATAGTTTGTCGTGATCAGCTGATGATCTGAGCGTGTCATTTTCTCCCTGCGGTAACACAATCATTTCGCATTTATAAAGCATGTTGGGGTAAAGTAGATAGCGTATACATACGTACAGTATATGCTGCATCTAGATCTGTATAAACACGATGTATGCAGACAAGTGTGTACAGAGTTAAGCTAGCAGATAATTCAGAGTGTATTCAGAACTCAGAGACAAGGCCATAACTCAACGTACTCACTGGGGGATCTGAGAGGGGTGCTAGATTTAGTGGGTTCTTGGGCAACCTCCGGGAAAATGTTCCTTTCATACTCTTTTCATATATATATTTTTTAATTTTCAATGTTACTCACGTGAGTATTTGAGTATGCCACGCTACAACCTGATAAAAGTCAGGGTCATTTGTTGATCATACACGTCAGTGTCCTTTGTTGTCCAGGGGCGGTTCATGTATTTCAGCAGGGTACTTTTACTGATTTCAGATATAGGGCGAAAGAAAAGAAAACGTTTTCTTGCATACCGGACAAGGAAATCTGTCATTTTACCGGGGCTAGATATTTCCATCTCAGCCTAGGATCGAGATAAAAGTCACGCGCACCAACATCCGTTATGCAGGAAACCATGCAAAACGTAAGTAGCTGGCAGCGTTAACGCACAACATGTCGCTGTTATGCAAGAAAAAAAAGCTATCATGGGTATTCGGTTCAGATAGGAAATTCCGACTCTCGGTATCAGTGTTTTAATCGTAACCTCGGCAGAGCCTCGGTTCCGGTTAAAACACTTATACCTCGGGTTGGAATTTCCTATCTTCACCGGATACCCATGAAAGATTCTTATAATCTAGCCATGTTATTCTTCATTATGTCCGTATGTGTCGGTTGGCAATTACCTAATGTATTAGCGTCACATATTAAATACGAGCTAGCTTAAACTCGTATTTTCGGAATTGCGAAACTTATACTGTCTATTGTGAGATTCGTGTCTTTTTTTATTCTTTTGCGTGTGTAATTAATCCTACATTTCAGTGTGCGAGTGGAGAGGGGGTTGGTGGGTGGTGGTGATGGTAGTGGGACCGTAAGATACTATCAATTAAGGCACGACAACCTGATACGAGTGGTTGGGAGGGGTGGGGGCGTTCGTCCGGGATAATCTCGAACGGTTATACACTAGAGGCCATTGGTTCGAGTCCCAGTAAAATGAAAGTGTGTGAATTGATTTTAAGTTTTGCCCTTGGTTCATGCCGGACCCAATAAAATACTTAGATTATAAAATCGGGTGTTTACATCAAAAATGGTATAGCTACGCCCCTGGGAATGTTGAACATTCCTTGATGCTATATGCCGAAAACATGTATATACGGTATGCCAAAAATATTAGTATTCCTCATGCATACAACGGTTTCGTAAATTAAATATGATTCTAGTATGCCTCGCTGGTTCGAAGGCGGTGGGACATATACATGTGTATATATAGGGCGACAGCCCTATTGTCAACCTTTTTTTGTGTTTGTGACGTCATATGTCTTTATGCCTTATTAATATTGCCATTCATGTTTGTCGTTTTGCCTGTTTATGGGTTTAACCCTGATCTGCTTTTGAAATATAAAAGAAGTCTTCTGCGACAAGGACTGTCACAACCTGACTTCTGTGGTGACGTGATTTGCAAACTTCGTAAGATCCTTGGTCATGATCACTTTCATATTTGTAATATTTATTAAAACGTTTATCAAAAGAGGTTATGACCGTATGATATTGCAACACCCTTCATGTTTATTAGTTGACCCATTTACAGCTCGCAACTTTGTTTTCATATTGGAACAAGCGATGATCAGTATTTGATCGAAAATTCGGACGGGAGTAAACGCCCGATAATATTGTATGTTGCGAAACATATATATATTTTGGATTGGTAATCTACCTACTGAGCTAGCTGGGTGGTCAATAAAATTCACTGAAAGATGATGACAATAGAATGAATTTGATGTTTAGCTGACATCGGGCAGATGTCATTTTGATATCGGGCACATATGTTCTGCCGACGTCGGGTTGATGTCGGGCTAATATCATAAGCCGCCGTCGGGCCAACGTCGGGCCTATTTGCAGCCGAGATTATAACCGACGTCGGGACGATATAGATAATGCCATCGGTTTGATGTTGGCCCGATATAGAATGCTGACTGGGTATAACCTTTTATTTGGTACACCCTAGAACCTGGTTAAAAAAGCGGCCTTTTTTCCACTGACCGATCCAAGACGGTAGCACTATTATTAAAGCTTTTATGTTTGTGATATCACATACCTTACCTCTTATTTATCCTTGTAATTGTTGTTTGTTTCTATCCGTGTTTTTTATTGTGGTCATTGAATGCTACGCATTGATTTGGCAGAAGCCAGATTAGCAAAACAACCCGTTGCGTTCAAGACAAGAGACAAAATTGGAGACAAACACACTTACTTTCAGAAATTTCCTGTCATGAACAGACTCAATAAAACCGAGTCTGCTACTTTTTTCTCTAGTTTGTTGCTAGTTTGATCCAAGGGATCTTTTTCCCCTCTATTTATTGAAATTCACATCTGCGTTTGTTTATGAATGTGAGTATAAAAGTCGAACGGGAAATACAGCTTTCACAGAACACAGTAAACCCCTAAACACGCAAAAGGACAAACATGAATGGCAATGTTAACAAAGTATAAGGGTGTACGACGTCACAAACACGAAAATGGTTGACAATAGGGCTACCACCTTGGAACGGTCAGTGGCAAAAAAAGGCCGCTGGGGGTTTAAACCAGGTTCTAGGGTGCACCAAACCTTACATTTACCCAGCTGTCATCCCAGTAAAACAGGACAGTGTAAATAAAAAATCCCTGCCATGAACTATTCTCTAACCAACAAGGCAGCATTAATAGGCCACATAGTAAAACTCAAAGATGCTCGGGTATATATAAATACAAAAAAAAAGCAAGCCTACATGTAGAAAGCCACAAAGAAGGTACTCAATGACTTGGCAGAAGCCATAGCAACAAGAGAACAAACCATTGAGGACACGATAAGACAAGATTGCAAACACACATTGTTTGCACTACAACAAACATCTCCAAACTTTTAACTTCTTGTCTCACGTTGAACGATATTGTGATAATACTTATGCCAATTAAGTGGTGATAATTAACAGTCAAAATGAAAATCATCTCTCTTGTCATAGATTTTGCTAATTATTTCACCATTTTCAATCGAGAGATTAGATCAAGAAAAGAAGCGTTATTATCAGATATATTAGCTTTGTTAAGCTGAAGTTCTTTAGGATAAATATTATTAACCATATTTGGAAAGAAAGGGTTGTCAATATTCAATATGTCATCCAGATACCGAGAGGTGTCATTAAAGGCTTTAGTAACATCTGCCTGGGTATCTGGTGTAAAGACCCAACATAAAATCTCTTTCCTAGCAAAATAAAAACAAATCTGCGACAAGTGGTGCACAGTTCGTACCCCTAGGGATACCAACAATTTGTCTATAGACGGTGTTTCCATACCTGACGAAAATGTATCTAATAGGAAGATGAGTGCTTCACAATCTTCATAGCAAGTCCAGATAGTATAATTGTCTATACTGCCGTTAGTAAAAAACGCTTTAATATAAATGTAGTATTTTCTCTAGCGAATGTTTTTTGAATAAGAGAAATTAGCTTGTCTTTGATAAGATGATGTGGTAAAGTTGTATATAGTGTAGAGAAATCATAAGTGCTTATAGATGAACATAACTTTTATTGAAAATGTTATCAAGAACGTCTCCTGAATTTTTGATAGACCAAAACAAATTAATCTCAGAGTTTTCATAAGTATTATACAATATCGTTTAACGTGATCTTAAGACAAGAAGTTAAAGGTTTGGAGATGTTTGTTATAGTGCAGGCACAAAGCGGCCCTTATATGGATTTTTATGTAATTTAGGAATCCAGTACATAGTAGGCAGTTTGTTTTGCTTTTCGTTTACCCCAGCCTTGAAAGTAGTGCACCGAGTGATATGTGTGGAAACAACATCCTCCTCAGTAGAACGTACTGGAGTATACGAATTGGTGCTGCCGAGTTCCAGAGATAAAACAATGACGTAATGTAGGCGTCAAACAATAATTACATTATTAGCTGCTTTATCGGCAGGAACTAAAACAAATTTATTATGAAATTCCTGAATTCCTGATTTTAAATTACGAAAGGAAAACCTAGGTCTCGGAGGAAGTAAAGAGGGGTTAGCGTTATAAAAGTTAATACGTGTATCTATAATTTTAAGAATTGACTTTTTCCAAAACAGATAACAATATCGGACACGGAAAGCAGCATTCAAGGACGACAGTCAACCACAAAACACAAAAACAAAGACGCAAACAGCCAAACAAGAAGGCAAAAGTAATAAAAAATGCAAGCGACATCACAAACACAAAAGGGTTGACAATAGGGCTACCGCCTTGGAACGTTCAGTGGCAACAAAGGCCACTGGGGGTTTAAACCGGTTCTAGGGTGCACCAAACCTCACACTTACCCTACTGTCATCCCATTAAAACAGGACAGTGTAAATAAAGAAATCCCCGCCATGATCTTATCTCTAACAACAAGGCAGAATCAATAGGCAATATAAGTAAAACACAAATATGCTCGGGTAAATATAATACAAAAAAAAATAGCCTAGAAAGCCACAAAAACAATAAAGGTACTCAATGACTTGGCAGAAGCCAGAGCAACAAGAGAATAAACCACAGGGGTTCGGCACGGTGTTGGGATGGTGTTTAAATGGTTTGGTATAGAGTCCTAAAACCCCAAATATCAAAAACCCATATTACTAAGTATACATATTGATGGTGTTTAAATGGTTTGGTATAGAGTCCTAAAACCCCAAATATCGAAAACCCATATTACTAAGTACCATTTGGTATAGAGTCCTAAAATCCCAAATATCGAAAACCCATATTACTAAGTTTACTAAGTATACTTAGTAATATGGGTTTTCGATATTTGGGGTTTTAGGACTCTATACCAAACCATTTAAACACCATCCCAACACCGTGCCGACCCCCTATGGAATAATCCATTAAGGACACGACAGGAAAGATCATAGACAAACATCAAACGCCACCGTCCCAATGGGCTTTAGGTAGGCGTCATCATAGGGTCCACAGCCTGTCCGGTCATCGTACAGTTAAAGAAGAAAGCATATTGGCGAACTGTAAAAGGGTCCACCACCAAGCATGCAGTACCTTGCAAAATGGTAGGGTCATAACCTCTTTTGATAAACTTTTTAACAAGTTTAACAAAGCTAGTATAAAAGTGATCATGACCAAGAATCTTACGAAGTTTATAAATCACATCACCATAGAAGTCAGGTTGTGATAGTCCTTGTCACAGAAGAGTCCTTAAATTACATTTATATTTGGAAAGAAGATCGGGGTTACGATAATAAAATTTTGCAAAGGTTTTACGAAGTTTATGGTAACGGTAACCCTGATTGAGTAGCTTTTTAGTTATACAAATATTATGAATATTAAAGTCCTCAACTCGAGTACAAGCTCTTGAAAAACGAATAAGTTGAGACACATATACCCCATAATAAGTTGCTCGGGGAACATCCCCATCCAAGTGGTGGTAATTAACAATGTCAAAATTAAACTCATCTCTCTTGTCATAGATTTTGCTAATTATTTGACCATTTTCAATCGAGAGATCTAAATCAAGAAAAGAAGCGTTATTATCAGATGTATTAGCTTTATTAAGCTGAAGTTCTTTAGGATAAATATTATCAACCATAGTTGGAAAGAAAGGGTTGTCAATGTTCAGTATGTCATACCGAGAGGTGTCATTAAAAGCTTCAATAACATCTGCCTGGGTATCTGGTGAAAGACTCAACATGAAATCCCTTTCATAGCAAAATAAAAACAAATCTGCGACAAATGGTGCACAGTTCGTACCCATAGGGATACCAACAATTTGTCTATAAACGGTGGTACCATACCTGACGAAAATATTATCTAATAGGTAGATGAGTGCTTCACAAACTTCATAGCAAGTCCACATAGTATAATTGTCTAAACTGCCGTTAGTAAAAAAACGCTTGAATATTATTACATTCCAAAAATGTAGTATTTTCTCTAGCGAATGTTTTTTTAATAAGAGAAATTAGCTTATCTTTAATAAGATGATGTGGTAAGGTTGTATGTAGTGTAGAGAAGTCATAAGTACTAAGTGATGAAACTTACACTTTACATACTAAATTTGATCTAGTTCCAGCAGACAAAGCTTCCAACAATATAATTATTGTCTGACGACTACATTATATCAATACTTTGAATGCTGAGCTAGCGAGCACTTCTGCTTATCTAACTACACCTCTGCTGGAGACGGACATTGTTTCCAGCATGTGACTTTTATGGAGACTATAAAGGTTTCTGTAATTAGTAAGCAGACGAAGCTCCCTACAATGTACTGGATACCCAAACTTCACAAAATTCCTTACAAAGCACGTTTTATCGCTAATTCTAGTTCATGTACCACGACCAATATATCAAAACTATTGACTTCCTGACTTTCCGCGATTAAAGAACATATTGTAAAATATTGCGGAAAGGCCTTCGAGAACTCAGGAATCAATCCGTTTTGGTCTATCAAAAACTCTGGAGAAGTTCTTGACAACTACGGTGTAAGCATGTTCATGCCTCTTCTCTAAGCACCTACGACTTTTCTACATTGTATACTACACTACCACATCATCTTATCAAAGAAAAATTGCTTCAGCTTATTCAGAAGACATTTTCTAGAGAAGGTACAACTTTTCTAGCTTGTAATAATGTCAGGGCTTTCTTTACTAACGCTTTCTATACATTGATAAGTATAATATGTGGACTTGTACTGATGTTTGTAGAGCCTTATCTTTTCTTCTGGATAACATCTTTATAAGATACGGTAAAACTATTTACCGCCAGGTTGTTGGTATTCCTATGGTACTAACTGTGCGCCACTTGTTGCAGATTTGTTTTTGTACTGCTATGAAAGAGATTTTATGTTGAGTTTGTCACCTGCTAGCCAGGGTGAAATTATTGATGCCTTTAATAATACTTCTCGGTATCTTGATGACATACTCAATATTGATAATCCGTTCTTTGCTCATATGGTTACTAACATTTATCCACCAGAGCTCACGTTGAATAAAGCCAACAGTTCGGATACTGTAGCAGCATTTCTAGATCTTCATCTCTCGATTTCAAATGATTGTATTCATACTAAAATCTATGATAAGAGAGATGATTTCAATTTTAACATCGTTAACTATCCACACCTGGATGGAGATGTACCTCGTGCTACCTCATATGGAGTGTATATCTCCCAGCTCATTCGATTTGCTAGAGCGTGTAATGATGTTATAGACTTCAATGATCGTAATCAAGTTATTACAAGTAAACTTCTTCAGCAGGGTTTACGTTATCTCAAACTACGTAGATCTTTCTCTAAATTCTACCGCCGCAACGAGGACCAGCTGGAAAAGTACAACACCAACCTTAAAACACTTCTGCGACTAGGCATATCACAACCCTCATTTTATGGAGATGTGGTCTATAAACTTCGAAAGTTAAAAGGGGTCTGACGGGTTTCCTGACCGCTTTACAAATTTAATCAGGAAGTTCGTCAGAAAAGGATATAACCCCTTGGTTTTACAGCGCACTGCATGTTTAGTGATTGACCCCTCTACAGTCAGTCATTACGCTTCATTTTTCACTTGTGCGATGACTGGACTACCTCTTGGGACTCTATGATTGTACCTACTGAAACCCCAACTAAGGGAGGTGGGTGCATGAGCTTTCGTCCCTCGGGTTTTCTGGTCGTACCCTAGATTGGTTTTCTCTTTAGCTGCAACTACTATGTTTGTTCAGTACGATTCTGGATACATCCTGAGATGTTTATTATTTTGTATGTATATCTTTAGTTGTTTTCTCTGGATGTGGACTTTATTGTTAGAGATTTCCTTTTGATGGGATGTAGTTTTGTTTACACTGTCTTGTCTATTTGGGCGCTGAAGACAGGATAATAGCGAGGATTGTGCGCATATAAAATCGATTCAAGCTAACCAGTAGGCCTTATTGCCTATTGACCGTTCCAAGTCAGTAACCCTGTCTTCACCACCCTTTCTGTTGTTTTTTGTCTCTTTCATTGTAGTTTCATGTCCTTGTTTGCAGTACAGTGCGGACCTACGATACCATTGCGTTCGGACACTGTGGTTTCTATAGGACCCTATATATCATTTTGACCTTTATTGAACATTGTATCAAGAACGTCTCCTGAATTTTTATAGACCAAAATAAATTAATCCCAGAGTTTTCATAAACTTGTTTTATCACAATATAGTTTAACGTGATCTTTAACGGCAGTAAGACAAGAAGTTAAAAGTTTGGAGATGTTTGTTGTGGTGCAGGCACTAGAATTAGAAATAAAGCGAGCCTTACACGGATTTTTATGTAATTTAGGGATCCAGTACATGGTAGGCGGTTTATTTTGCTTATCGTTTACACCAGCCTTGAAAGTAGTGCACCGAGTGATATGTGCGGAAACAACATCATCCTCAGTAGAATTAACCGAGTTCCAGAGATAAAACATTGACGTAATGTAGGCGTCAAACAATAATTACATTATTAGCTGCTTTATCTGCAGAAACTAAAAATTTATTATGAAATTCCTGAATTCCCGATTTTAAATTACGAAAGGAAAACCTAGGTCTCGGAGGTAGTAAAGAGGGGTTAGCATTATAAAAGTTAATACGTGTATCTATAATATTAAGAATTGATTTTTTTCCAAGTAGAAAGCGAGTTTGGGTCCGCATGTTCTCTACGACACCATTTTATACTAAAATCTTCAATAGAGTGGGCGATCTGGGCACGACAGGCATTAAAATCAATAGTTGAAGGTAATCTATATTTAGGACCTTTCGAAAACAAGTGCCGAATACGTTTATCAACAATATCAAAATTACCAGTGATGACATGACCTGCTGGAGCATAGCAAAATGTTGATGTGTTGCATTCACATTCCTTAGGAGTATTATGTACTATATCAAGGTCAGAAACTATTTTGTTGTAGTTGAAAATAATATTTCTAATAGGCTTTTTATACTTATAACAAATAACAGGACTTTCGGAATTTCTTAAATATTTTGGGATAGAATCAACTACATGAGTATCCCGAAAAATACTAGGCATGTCAATGAAATCAATACCTTTATTAATATATAGTAGTTTTAGAAAATGCCTGACATGATCAGACTCCTTGTCAATATGGGGTCGGAGAACATGTTGTGTGTAGCTTTGAACTATGGAAGCAGTGTTATACAAGGGATCTGTAAGAATGAAAATTGTGTCGGCTTCCTCGTCGATCAACTTTAGTGAAGAAATGGACAAAGAGGTAAGCCGTGAAAGCATAGAGTGCTTTCCAGACTGTTTAAAAATAGTATGTAAATCAGCGACAGAAATAAATACACGCGATTTACGTTTGATGTTACCATTACGCCTAAGACCATGAAACCTAGATTTACGCTTTCGAATAGAAAATATAGAATAATGTCAATATAAGGATCTTTAGAAATATTTCCTTCTTGATAAATATTGTCATTAAGGCCGAGTGGATAAGTTGTCTGTAAGTTTTTCATCCACTTAAGTTCTGCAATATGTCTAGCTTTTATTTTGAAGCTTGTAGTAGCATCCTTGTCAAAAAATATATATTCAACCGGTTGAACAGTTACAGTTTGGGTCCGCGTGTTCTCTACGACACCATTTTATACTAAATACTAAAATCTTCAATGGAGTGGGCGATCTGGGCACGACAGGCATTAAAATCAATAATTGAAGGTAATCTATATTTAGGACCTTTCGAAAACAAATGCCGAATACGTTTATCAACAATATAAAAATTACCATTGATGACATGACCTGCTGGAGCATAGCAAAATTTGATGTGTTACTTCCACATTCCTTAGGGGTGTTA
This sequence comes from Cyrtodaria siliqua, assembly GCA_037043455.1. Taxonomy (NCBI): domain Eukaryota; kingdom Metazoa; phylum Mollusca; class Bivalvia; order Adapedonta; family Hiatellidae; genus Cyrtodaria; species Cyrtodaria siliqua. Next base: position 85,370 of record JAWPHD010009638.1, on the reverse strand, counting down.
TTTACTATATCAAGGTCAGAAACAATTGTGTTGTAGTTGAAAAATAATATTTCTAATAGGCTTTTTGTACTTCGCAAAACAGTCCAAAAGAATATGTTGCTTCATTTTTTGAAATTTAATTGTGATTGAAAGCCCATTTTTGTCAGATTGGAACCTATCACGCAGCTTATTGATAGTGTTTCTATGGCAATTAAATGCCCTAGCGACAGCGACGCTGTCGCCTCTCGTAATCATGACTAAAGCTTGAACCCTCTGGTTTTCGGTAAGCCGTGTCATATTGAAAAAACAGAAGGATATAAAATGCGTTGTATTTTTTTCGTTTATCCAAACGTAAGAGAATTTAACCAAACAGGTTTTTATCTACACAGACCATTTCCATGAGATTCAAATGCAAATCATGGAAAACAACACAAACGCTTTTCCCGTGCAAAACAACTGTGTACTGACCGATTTATTGCCATTGACAGAAAAAGATACATGCATACATGTATAAGTAAAAGTTTGAACACTGTACTGTAAATATAAAAGAAAATATTTGAATTTTAAAAGTGCACACGTTCTATTGCAACCGAGTATATATTATTAACCATAGTAGAAAGGAAAGAGTTGTCAATGTTCAATATGTCATCCAGATACGAGAGGTGTCATTAAAGGCTTCAATAACATCTGTCTGGGTATCTGGTGAAAGACTTAACATGAAATATAAAAATATAAAAATATTAGTAATATAAAAACAAATCTGCGACAAGGGGTGCACAGTTCGTACCCTAAGGGATACCAACAATTTAAACGTTAGTTTCATACCTGACAAAAATATTATCTAATAGAAAAATAAGTGATTCACAAACTTCATGAAAAGTCCACATAGTGCAATTGTCCACACTGCTGTTAATAAACGCTTTAATATTGTTACAGGCCACACATGTAGTATTTTCCCTAGCAAAAGTTGTTTGAATGAGAGCTGCAGTAGTTGAACCAACTATTCGAAATAAGAGTAAGAAAGCGAAGTATTTAAAAATGTGCCACCGATATCTGTATATAAATATCGAGCTCAGCGATCTCCAAAGATAGTTCTGATTGCAAGCACGAGTAGACGTTTTATCGCCGCCACTGTACTATACAGGCAACGCCACTTTGATATATAAAAAGGGTATGAAAGGGAATACTTTGAAATGTAAACATTCATTCAGTCTAGGTTTGAATGAGATAGTTCATGAACGGTAGTGAAAACTGTTTGCTACCGTTCACGCCCTCTAGTCCCGGATTGAGCAGAACTCAATATGTAAAAGAAACTAACCCGTCAAATAAGGACAAAAATACAATACAAGTGGTTATAAAAGTCGAATAGGAAATGCAGCATTTATTGCCATTCAAGGACCACACTCAACCACAAACACGCATAGAAACAAACAACAACTATAATAAACGTCAAAATATGGCATCACACACATAAAAGGGTTGACAATAGGGTTACCGCCTTGGAACGGTTAGTGGTAAAAAAGGCCGCTGGGGGTTTAAACCAGGCTCTATAGATCACACAAATGAAAAAAATGTACCAAATTAAATGTACAAAGAAAAAATTAAACATATGGTCCTATAGAAACCACAGTGTCCAAACGCAATGGCATCTTAGCTGTAACTGCAAACAAGGAGCAATATTTAATTAATTATGCAATGAAAAATACAAAATACAACAGAAATGGTGGTGAAGACAGGGTTACCGACTTGGTACGGTGAATCAATTTTATGTGTACACAATCCTCGCTTTTGTTCTGTCTTCAGTGCCCAATAGACAAGACCGTGAAAACAAAACTACATCTCATCAAAAGGAATTCTCTAACAATAAAGTCCACATCTAGAGAAAATAAAATACACAACAGAAAGATTGATGAAGACAGGGTTACCGATTTGGAACGGTCAGTGGGCCCACCGGTTAGCTTAGTGTACACAACCTCGCTATTAGTACCACGAGGTTGTCCGGACATAGAAAAGCGAAGCGAAGAGACTGACTGTAGATGGGTCAATCACCAAACTTGAAGTGCGCTGTAATACTAAAGGGTCGTATCCTTTTATGACGAATTTCCTGATTAATTTTGGAAAGTGGTCAGGAAATCCGTCAGACTCCTTTTAGTTCCGAAGTTTATACTAGTAGATCACATCTCCATAGTCTAACTGTTGCGATATTCCTTTTCTCAAAAATATTTTTAAACCTCACCCTTTTCTATTGTCATCCCAGTAAAACGGGACAGTGTAAATAAAGAAATCCCCGTCAGGTTATATGCTCCAACAAACAATTAAGCCAACATATATATATATAAGCCAAGAAGGTACTCAATGACATGGCAGATGACAGAGCAGCAAGAGAACAAACTCTTACGGGTAAGACAATACAAGTTCTCAGACAAACATCAAACGCTACCGTCCTTTGGGGATTTAGGTAGACGTCATCATAGGGTCCACAATCTGTCCGGTCATCACAAAAACGGGAAAGCATATTGACGGACTGTAAATTTGTCATCCACTAAACAGGCAGTGCGTTGCAAAATGATAGGAACATAACCTCTTTTGATAAACGGTTTATCATGTTTAATAAAGTTCGTATAAAAGTGACCATGGCCAAGGATCTTACGAAGTATGTAAATAACGTCGCTATATTAGTCGGGTTGCGATATTGTTGGTCGGAGAAAACATCTTACATTACTTTTACATCTTAAAAGCAGACTAAAATCGTGCAAAAATGAGATATAGGGTCCTATAGAAACCACAGCGTCCGAGCGCAAAGCCATCGTAGGTCCGCACTGTACTGCAAACAAGGACTTGGAAATACAATGAAAGAGACAAAAAACAACAGAAAGGGTGGTGAAGACAGGGTTACCGACTTGGAACGGTCAGTAGGCAATAAGGCCCACTGGTTAGCTTGAATCGATTTTATATGCGCACAATCCTCGCTATTATCCTGTCTTCAGCGCCCAAATAGACAAGACAGTGTAAACAAAAGTACATCTCATCAAAAGGAATTCTCTAACAATAAAGTTCACATCCTGAGAAACTAACTAAAGAAATACATACAAATTAATAAAACATCTCAGGATGTATCCAGAATCGTACTGAACAACCATAGTAGTAGCAGCTAAAGAGAAAACCAATCTTGGGTACGACAAGAAAAAAGACTTCGTATTTTATGTTAACGGCAGCTCTGATGAAATAGCTATTTAGTTATATACACATATTAACTAATATTAAGTCCTCATCTCTAAGCTCTAGAAAAACGAATAAGTTGAGAAATATTTACGCCGTAAGATATAACATCCACGTCTAGGTAGGGATAATTAACGATGTCGAAATTAAAACATCCATCTTGTTATAAAAGAGTATGGGAGTGGACCTTTGGTAAAGTATGCTTGTTATTTCTCCATTTTTGAGAGATGCAAATCGAGAAAAGAAGCGACAGTATCAGAAATATTAGATTTGTTAAGTTGAAGTTCTTGTGGTACATATCTTATTTATCATGGTAGAAAAGAACGGGTTGTCAATGATTGATGTCGAGAGGTTTCTTGCATTGACTAGGCAGCCTCGTGGGACTCATTATTGCAAACCATGAAAAAGGGAAGTATGCGTATCTCGTTTTTTTATGATCGAACCGAAGATTGGTTTCTCCCATCGGCTCCCACTGCTGTGATTGTTCAGTACAACTATAGATACATCCTGAGGTGTTTCTAATTCTGTATGTTTCTTTACAACAATTAAGTTTGATAATTTATTATTGAGGCTCACTTTACTTTTACAAAATTTCCCTGTGATGGGGTGTATTTTAATGTAGTTTTAATACTGTGCGGACCTACGATGCAACTTCGTTTAGATACTGTGGTTTCTATAGGCCCACTTAAACGAAGAGACGATGGCGAAGACAGCGGGTGGTGAATTATTTATTCCATGTCGTTAACTGATCCGACTACTTTGTGATAAGTTTGGTCACGTGATGCAAATAAAGAGGAGAATCCCGGGATTCCTGCTCTGTCATGTTTTAAAAACACTTTTATGTTCATTTAATCGCGAATAATCAAGACAAGTATAGGAAAGTATGTAGTTTATTTGAAATAAGTATATTCTTTGCTAAGTTTATTTTAATGTTGTGTATTGCCTGTTCGGCGTTGTGATGTGTCAACAACAGACATGAGAAGATTTTTTTAGTTGAAAACGACATAACCTTTAAACAGATAGATCACGTATCAACGTAAATTACGTGTTTATATTTTAAAGTTCTCATTTTATTTTAGTTCATATACTATTCTTTTGAATATTCGTTCCTTTGGTAGATTCTTTTCACGAATCTGAGTTTTCGTAGCGCGTAACGTTAGCATAGTTTCACGAGACAATTTTACTTATTCTATGAAACAGCGACACCAGTTATTATTTACAATTTTCTGGATCTATTTTTGTCCCTATAACCTTAATAGCAGTTTGGCGCCATTAAGCATTTACTGCCAAGCTGTTATGCAAAGCAAAAAATACTGATGTTGTTCGGCGTGCACTGCAAGCGGCGAGAACAATGACAAAAGAGACCCGCTAATTTTGTGTACCGTTTTAACGGACATTATTTCCATGCAAAATTAATTTGCTTAAGCCTTAAGGGTACAAATAGGAATACAAAAATCTTAAACACTTTGCAAGAAGGTGATGCCGTCACAGGCTCAGTGCATCAATCTTATTTAGATTCATACAATTGCGTGCCTGGTCTCAAACCAGATTGAAGCCATGACTTTCACTTGGTGTTCAATCGAATCATATCGAAATACAGATATACCGCACAAAATCAATTCTGATCATAATGTTAGACTCATTTCCATGACTCGGTTGACGGACCTTTTGTATTGATCACACTTAAGTTCAGAAAGATCTTTAAAACTAAAGTGCACAGGATATGGCGCTCCCTCAGTCCCTGCACACCTGACCAATGCCTTTACATCCTCTCCTAAAACATACCTTGTCTGAATAAGGTAATAAGTATCTGAGAGATTGTGTTGGAATGTGGGAATCGAACGCGTGACCTCTGGAGGTCCAGAGGCAAATATGCTATCCACTTGGGCACTGCATCTTTGCCGATAATACAGACCCTCTTCTGGGGACCTAAGGATGGCATAGCTGTGAGAATTATAGCTCTTATTGTTCTATATTCCGTCCTAGAGGTGCGCGGTATTACCGGTATACAGTTAACACCGGTAATTAGCTTGGGCGGTACACACCGTGGTACGTTTGGGACCGTACCAGTACTTCGGCTCTTTCCGTGACGAGAAATATACGGAAATTATCGAAGAAAAAATAATGTTTTTTAAAGGGAATAATTTCATTAAAATGTATGTTTTATGTATAATATCAATCAAGTTTTAGTATTTATTTATTTTAACATACAAACTATGTAATGTAATTTAAACCTTCAAAGACAATCAGAAATAATTGTCTGTTGTAGCCATGAGTTGTGCATAGCTAACTTTCTTAGGCTAAGTAAAATTGTGCATAGCTAACTTTCTTAGGCTAAATAAAATTATACCTAAGTTTACTGTAACCCGACCGACACTCTGAAAATATCCCTGACTCCTTTTTTTTTATTGAAAAAAATTATGTTCACGCCATCACGGCCAACTCGTGCTCATTGTCCTGCTGTCGGAACTGCGAAAAAAAATTGAACTGTTTTACACCTTTGCAATAATTGCAAGTGTTTGGGAAAAGAACCAGTTGTTTGTTGCCAGGCCTTTTGGGAAACAATAAAACATACACAATTTCATATTGTTATGTATTGTAGTTTTTAAAATACCACATTAATTTTTCCCTTTCATCAAAGCTCATCGCCACTTTAAATGTAGCTTCGCCAAAAAATAATTAAAATAAAATGCCTACCTACCTACCCTAATTTTTTCAGCAATGTTACAGTAAACACAGGTATAATTTTATTTGGCCTTATTACGAAGTCTCTTGAGATATATTATCGATACATGTGCTTGTTGTTTCAGGCTGTGACAGTGTTGGTATGTAGTCTACCTGAGACATGGCTCTCCCAGTGGCTGCCATTGTGTGTATCGTGCTAGCCTGCTGGGTGATAATTGTACTTGTGCTGCTGGCAGTGTACCAAGTGTGCAAGGTAAGTCATGAATGCCACTGGTTGCCATTGTGTGTCTCGTGCTAGCCTAATCACTAGATACTTCTTGAAAACAGTTTCTTTGTTTTGTTTGGATGGTGTTTTACGTCATTTTTAGCATGGGCAGTTTTTTTTCTGGTAGAGGCAGCCTCAGGCAGACCACCCCATTTTCTTGGGTAGTACTGTATACCCTCCCACCATCCGTAAGAATCGACAGTTATGTGGCTACTGCAGCCACATTCTTTTTCGATTTACGTTGCTAAATAAATACATGACAAAAGACACATAAGTATGTATATCATCGGTGCTATGATTTGTGAGAACATCCTTCTGTCCATCCCTCAATTCAGATTGAATATCTTGTATGCGCAACTCCTATTAAATTTTCCAAACAAAACTACATGGGATGATTGATTATGATGCCAAGATGGGCTTGGCATTTCATTGTTATATGATCAAATGAGTATTACCAGAGAGGCACTTTGTTATTTAAATTGATATTAAAATGGCTTGTGTGTCAGATTGTCTTAAGGAAACAAAAACAATATTGTACGTATGTTTAAATACTTGGCAAACACATTACCATGTATTATATTCTCTTGCAGTATTTCATTACCCTCCCCGAAAAGTATATATAATTATATTCACTCTTTTTCTGTTCCACTCTAACATATTACAAAAAAAAGAAGAAAAAATATGTGTTTTTTTTTGGTGATTGGGAAAGTTTTCACTCCAGTTGGGAAAAAACATACATTTTGCCATGTGATTGGGAATGTTTTCACTCCAGTTGGGAAAAAACATACATTTTGCCATGTGATTGGGAAAGTTTTCACTCCAGTTGGGAAAAAACATACATTTTGCCATGTGATTGGGAATGTTTTCACTCCAGTTGGGAAAAAACATACATTTTGTCATTGACAACCATTGTTTTACCATTACAATCAGATAAATATTAACCCTTAACTCACTAAGCATGACTATAATTGTCTTTGCATCCATTGTAAACCCAGATCATCCTGCTAGTGTTTACTGTCCTTGGCAAAAACAAAATCATCTATCTACCTACCCATTTATTAAATTGTGGGTTGGGAAACAGCAAACAAATAGTTTTTTAAGAATGACCGAAACCATCAAGGGCACGGAAAGACAAAATTGGAGACAAACATTAAACACTACCGGATTTAGATAGTTGTAATCAAAGGGTCCACAAATTGTCTGGTCTTCGTATAATCAAAGAGGAAAGCGTAGCAGCAAACTGTAAATGGGTCAGCCACATGTAGTGTGTTTCAAAATGATAGGATCATAACCTGTTTTAATATATAGATTAAGAAAGATTGTATAAAAGTAATCATGACCAAGTGTCTTATGAAGTTTGTAAATCTCATCAAAGTTAAGAAATAAGAACAGTTTCAGAGAAGAAGTCAATTTCTGTTGGGTATAATTCTCAGACTTGTGTCACTCTAGAGCTGTTTTGTTGCAGACTCGAGTAGATCGTGGGATCGTGTAGTTGTGACTGTAACCCATGTCAGTGGGGTGGGGGTAATTGTGTATAATTCTCAGGACAACGTTATTCTCTGTTTTTTTGCAGACTCGAGGATCGTGTAGCTGCGATTGCAACCCGTGTGGTCAGGAGGGTGGGGGTAATTGCTGCGACTGTTGTGTAGCACTCTCAGACTCGTGTAATTGCTGTAACCCAAGTGTCGGCGGCTGTCTAGATTCTATCTGTCCTGGAAAAAAGGTATGTATTACTTTGCTCACTTTCATAACTTCTTCTAAATGCATAATCTTGTGAGGGAATGGGTCATATAGTGTTAGCTTTCTTTCCTTCCCCTACATCTTTGCTTCCTGACAAAAGTCGCAAATCAAAATAACTTGAAATGAAAATCTGCATGTTGTTTGAGCATTTCAGTCAGGTTTTTCTTTTAAGGAGTTGTGTCTGTTTACTGTAGTATTACACAGAAGATCTGTATTTAGATCAAGAATTGTCAGAAATGTTAAAATCAAAATATTTCTGAGGAGTTATGTCCCTTTTCTTTAGTACTGACCAATAGGTTATGCTATGGCAAATTTTCTGTGGTCATCCTTCTTTTGACTCATTCTTATTTACGCAATTAACTTTGATAAACACTAAATTTGAACTGGAGGTATGTTTCAATGAAGTCTTTATGCATTCATTATGGAGTTATGGCCCTTGATAATGTAAAGGGAATTTCTCCATGTTTATGGGATAAATTTGATAAACAAACAGCTTCTGATTTCACTATTATTGCCCCCTGACAGTTTATGTCAAAATAAGGATATATTGATTGTTTACGCATTAGCTTTAATAAAAGTCTTCTGATTGTCAACAAATTTGAAATTTTGTTTAAAGGGACAATGTCCGTAACTTTTACCTTAAGTAAAACTTTTAAAAAAACGTTGACAAACATTAAACAGTTACCAGTATTGAATATTTACTAAATAAAAACAAGATTGTTTGACGGAATTCAATAGCGATACAAAAAAACAGAAGTACCTCTTCGTGGGTTGAACTCGCAGCTCAAACTAAAATTACACTCGAGGGTAATAATAGTCTAGTGAGAGCGCAATAGGCGAGAGCGCTACCAAATGAGCTAAGCGGGCCATTTATTTAACGCAATACATATTATATAGAAAACCTAATGCGCTAATGGCTGTCACATGATCAGCGGACACTATCAGTATTGTGGGACCCACATTGTTTACAAACAATAAATAAAACTACTTTTTTTCAAACTCACGAATATATTACTCCAGATTTTTTTGAGTCTTTGCTCATGTTTTCATGTATACATTTCACTGAATACAAGTCAGGCAGTTATTTGGTTATGCTCAATATCTGCTTACTTATTACGGACAGTGTCCCTTTATATAAATCTTGCACGAGTTTGGACTTTAGGGGACAGTAAAAGGCAGTCCTTTGCACTGAAATCTAGTCAACATTTAACAAGCAGTCGTGTGCAATGGCGTCTAATGGACAGGAAACAGGCTGTCCTATGCACTCGAGTCTATTAGACGGCAACAAACATACTCGTGCACTAGAGTCTATCCTCAGGACATGTAAAAAAGACACTTTTCGGAAGTAAAAGAGCCTCTCTGTTTCTCTGGGAGCACCTGTTATCAACCTTCATGCTAATGAGTCATTAAACAATCAACTTCTTTCATGCAGAAGGTCAGCTGTGTGGACATTTTACTGTGTCAGTGCTGTGCCAATCCTGGGGAGGAACCCTGCTGTCTTAAGGTAAGAGAATAAACAAAAACTGGCTTTAAAAGTTACTTGTTTGTTAAAACTGTTAGCAGATAGTTTCTGTAGCCTGCATTTTTACTATCTTGCTGTAACATCTGTTTTACGCATGTTGAATTGATATAAATAAAAAAAAAACACTTTCATAAGAAACGTGGGTACTCTTTTGATGTCATGTGGCGACCAGAATGATGATTTACTTTTTTTGCCCTACCATACAGTGAAGCAGGTATATTTTGCTACTCTTGTCTGTGTCCGTCCATTCAGTGTTGTGGCGGCACATATGAAAAAGTTTTACATTCAGGTTTTTCGTTAAGTCCATTTCTCAAATGCCAGAAGACAACCGGAAGCCATAGAGCTTTCATACTTCACAACTGTTTACATTTATGTAACAAAAGTAGGTCAGTATGAATGACCTTGACTTACTTTTCCGAATTACGTTGAAGTTTTATTTTATGTGACTGACAGCGCTATAGCGGGACGTCGTCGTCTCACGGAAACATTTTCAAGTTACCTGTAAAAAATAAACTGTTATTAAACAATAAACTGTATAACTCAGGCTACAGAAATTATAATGTTATGTTTGTTTACGAGTTTGAATTTATCGCAGTTATAAAATATGGTTACATTATAAATTAAAAGAAAATGAAATTAAAAACTATGGAAATTACATATCTGGCATAACTATCAGTTAACTAAATGGACATTACCCATTAATTATATTGACATTACCCATGCATTAAATGGATGTTTCTCATTAACTAAATGGACATTACCCATTAAGTAAATGGACATTACCCATTAAGTAAATGGACATTACCCATTAACTAAATATACATTACCCATTAACTAAATATACATTACCCATTAAGTAAATGGACATTACCCATTAACTAAATATACATTACCTATTAACTAAATATACATTACCTATTAAGTAAATGGACATTACCCATTAATTATATTGACATTACCCATGCATTAAATGGATGTTTCTCATTAACTAAATGGACATTACCCATTAAGTAAATGGACATTACCCATTAATAAATGGACATTACCCATTAACTAAATATACATTACCTATTAACTAAATATACATTACCTATTAAGTAAATGGACATTACCCATTAATTATATTGACATTACCCATGCATTAAATGGATGTTTCTCATTAACTAAATGGACATTACCCATTAAGTAAATGGACATTACCCATTAAGTAAATATACATTACCCATTAACTAAATGGACAGTATCCTTTAAATAATGGACATTACCAATTAAATCAATGGACATTACCCATTAAATAAATGGATGTTGTCAGTTGACTAAATGGACATTACCCATTAACTCAATGGACATCGTCTGTTGACTAAATGGACATTACCCATTTAGTAAATGGACATTACCCATTAACTAAATGGACATTATCCATTAATTATATGGTAATTATGTATTGAAATTACTCATTAATTTAACACATTACACTTTAATCATATGGACATTACCTATTATTAAACTGACATTATCATTTTATCATTTAACCATTAAATAAATGGGCATTACCCATTGATTAAACTGACATTACCAGTTGTACATTAACTAAACAGACACTACCTATTACCTTATTGGACATACCCATTAATTATTGAAAATTACCCTTTAATAAAACTGACATTACCAAATGTCCATTAATTAAATGGATGTCACCCATTAATTATACCCCATTAATAAATTGTTTATTACCAATTAATCATTAATTAAATTGACATTACCCATCAATTAAATAACCTTGTCCAGTACAATTTGAGAATTTTCTAAGCATGTTGTAGAAACTAGATCCATTTTTCTCAGGCTTGGTGCTTCAATCATGCAATAGTGCACAACTATTCACGTCACGTTACGTTCTACATGGCATGTTGGAACATATTTTGCTTAGTTGTTCCATAAATATGTTGAACGTTGCTCTATTTCAGCATGTATCTATTCATTCTGACAACATTTTGCCAATAAGTAACACTTTTATATCATTCTAAAGGGTCTGGAGGCGACCTTGAGCAGTGATTGGTGTCAATCCAAATATAAACTGTACCTTCATAATGTGCTTCAGTTCCATATGATATATGCTTATGCATTAAATTAAGCTGCATTAGGTTCGTATGTGTTTTGTTGCTAAATCATAAATATTAAATTTAATGATGATTATATTACAAATTGTTGTACATATAATTCAAAAAAAGTGAATCTCTATCACAAATCATGACTTTATAAGAGCCTTAAAGCATCAGATGAATTACTGTTATTGATTTATACAACAAAACTAGCCGAGTCGTCTAGTTTTCCAGACCAAACAATTTCATTAACAATATGCATGTTGAATATGAATCTAAAACACATTTCGAAGGTTGTATTCAAATTTGGATTGACACCCATAACGCTACCAGATCGCCTCCAGTCCCTTTTAAGAAGTAAAATGAAATATTTTTCTGTCCCCTCAGCAATGCAACTAGTTCTCAAAATTTTACCATTAGAAATCAGTGTCTGTTGGCATGCACACAAATGTTCTAAACATCAGTTAATGCGCATACATGATGTTATTATGTTAATACAGAAGTGCTTAAAGCTAGTTCAAAAAAGTGAATTTTCAGATCAACAATTTTAAAAAATTTAAATATTTTAATGAAACTTGGCAGTCATATAAATTGTTTTCTTATGTTTTGACGCAGAAATTATTTCTGAGTCATTGAGCTGCGTACCATTAATATTCTTGTCTCATGTGTGCTCTGTAGGTTTGTAGTCACATTTACCAGAGTAAAGAACACTTCCAGTCTTTGAAGAGCCTATGATAGAAACATACAGAACAAAATAATTTAATTCGCATCCTAAGTGTCCAACTATAATGTACACATGAAATATTTTAAAACATTTTTGAGATTGTCTCCCTTTATTTTCATTATACATTTTTATTACATTTACATGGGTGAAAGATTGGGATTTCTCAGTGAAAGAATATTCATATTCGCTAAATATTAATAACTAACTCCAAACACAAAAATAACTAACTGAGATATGACGTCAATAAAATGTAGATGACGTCGACGTCATCCACCGATAACGTTCATTAAAGCGAATAATTTAGGTTAAAATTATACACAAAGCTCGTTCATGAAAAGAACAACACGTCTACCATCTCGTGAAAGATTTCCCTATAATCGATTGCAGCAGTTAAATAATCTCTATATCCTCTAATGTCTCGGTTAAGAAATATACTAAATGGTCTTCTTCATATTGATGAGTTACCGCAGTGCAAAGAATAGGAACAAAATCTCAAGTTATAGCTGACACCCATTCCCTAAAAACTCGGCACCTAAAAAGTTTCTGGTCAGCACACACTACTCAAAAATGTCACTATGTAAAATAATTAACCCTGCCAAGTTTGATTGAAATATTTTAATTATTGAATATTAAAACATTAAAATGTTACTTAATGAAGACATAGATACATTTTCTGCTTTTCAGAATGATAAATGTTCATGATTGATGAGAAATAATCATTTCCTGAATCTAATCACTCTCATACTTTTAAAACCCATACAAATTCATTCCGACAGATTTCTCCAAATTTTACGATGTTATTACTGAAGGAACATGTCTTAATTTATTTGTCACGAGTTACTTTATATGTCCATGTACCTACAACACAGGTATGCAGAATCTTTAACAAGATCTTACTATTACTTTCTCGTCTTCTTCATCCATGTTTATGTACAAATGTTATTCTGTCTGTTTCCCCCAGTGGTGCAATGACCTCGGAACTATACAAAATCAGCCGGTAACGGGCAGATAGTTCAGATTTTCATGGATACTAGCTATAGTTGCATACACTCATGTGTTATATCTCTGTAAGTATAATGACCAGCAGAGTTAAGCCCCAGAATGCACAGCCGTAATGCCAGTTAATAAATTATAAAATACTAACTTGTGATATTTGCCGTTGACTAAGAATGGTTCTAGAAATTCATAATTCTCACATTCAACCCAAGCCAAGAACATGTTTACTGGCTTAATCACAGTCTGTCTGCTTATATTTTTTGGTTAAATTTAACTTCATGAGAAGCTTAGTCGTTTTGGGAATTTGTATTCTGCCATTTCTATCACACCAGTACTGAACTCATTAGTAAATAAATCACATACAACATAAAAACAAAATTCCAGTCAAATACAAATGCATGTGTCCATCCATCTTGAGTTAATATGTTCCTTCTTGGTCAAATGTGATTTAGGGAGTCCCCTCTTGGTCAAATGTGATTTAGGGAGTCCCCTCTTGGTCAAATGTGATAAAGGGAGTCCCCTCTTGATAAAATATGATATTGGGAGTGCTCTCCTGGTCGCATGTGATATCGGGAGTGCTCTCTTGGTCAAATAGGATATAGGGAGTGCCGTCTTGATCAAATGGGATATAGTGAGTGTCCTCTTGGTCAAGTGGGATATATGGAGTGTCATTTTGGTCAAATGGGATATAGGGAATGCCCTCTTGGTCAAATTGGATATAGGGAGTGTCCTCTTGGTCAAATGGGATATAGGGAGTGCCCTCTTGGTCAAATGGTATATAGGGAGCGTCATATTGGTCAAATGGGATATAGGGAGTGCCGTCTTGGTCAAATGGGATATAGGCAGTGTCGTCTTGGTCAAATGGGATATAGGGAGTGCTGTCTTGGTCATGTGGGATATAGGGAGTGCCGTCTTGGTCAAATGGGATATAGTGAGTGTCCTCTTGGTCAAGTGGGATATAGGGAGTGTCATTTTGGTCAAATGGGATATAGGGAATGCCCTCTTGGTCAAATTGGATATAGGGAGTGTCCTCTTTGTCAAATGGGATATAGGGAGTGTCATATTGGTCAAATGGGATAAAGGGAGTGCGGTCTTGGTCGAATGGGATATAGTGAGTGTCCTCTTGGTCAAGTGGGATATAGGGAGTGTCATTTTGGTCAAATGGGATATAGGGAATGCCCTCTTGGTCAAATTAGATATAGGGAGTGTCCTCTTGGTCAAATGGGATGTAGGGAGTGCCCTCTTGGTCAAATGGTATATAGGGAGTGTCATATTGGTCAAATGGGAAATATGGAGTGCCGTCTTGGTCAAATGGGATATAAGGGAGTTCCCTCATGGTCAAACGGAGTGCCCTCTTGGTCAAATGGGATATAGTAAGTATCCTCTTGGTCAAATGGGATATAGGGAGTGCACTCTTGGTCAAATGGGATACAGGGATTTCCCTCTTGGTCAAATGGAGTGCCGTCTTGGTGACATGGGATATAAGGAGTGCCCTCTTGGTGACATGGGATATAGGGTGTGCTCTCTTGGTCAAATGGGATAAAGGGAATGCCATTTTCGTCAAATGGGATATAGGGAGTGCCCTCTTGGTCAAATGGGATATAGGGAGTGCCCTCTTGCTCAAATGGGATATAGAGTGTGCCCTCTTGGTCAAATGGGATATAGGGATTTCCCTCTTGGTCAAATGGAGTGCCCTCTTGGTGACATGGGATATAAGGAGTGCCCTCTTGGTCAAATGGAGTACCCTCTTGGTCAAGTGGGATATAAGGAGTGCACTCTTGGTCAAATGGGATATAGTGAGTGCCCTCTTGGTCAAATGGAGTGCACTTTTGGTCAAACGGGATATAGTGAGTCCCCTCTTGGTCATATGGGATTTAGTGAGTCTCCTCTCGATCAGATGGGATATACATGTAGGAAGTTCCCTCTTGGTCAAATGTGATAAAGGGAGTACCCTCTTGGTCAAATGGGATTTAGGGAGTGTCCTCTTGGTAAAATGGGATATAGGAAGAGCCCTCTGGGTCAAATGGGATGTAGTAAGTCCCCTCTTGGTCAAATGGGATATAGTGAGTCCCATCTTGGTCAAATGGGATATACCGAGTGCCCTCTTGGTCAGATGGGATATAGGGAGTGCCCTCTTGGTCAAATGGGATTTAGGGAGTGCCCTCTTGGTCAAATGGGATATAGGGAGTGCCCTCTTGGTGAAATGGGATAAAAGTATAACCCTGTTGACCAAATGTGAAATAGGGAGTGCCTTCTTGGTAAAATGTGATTTAGGGAGTGCCCTCTTGGTCATATGTGATATAGGGAGTACCCTCTTGGTTGACTTTGGCATAATGAGGGTTGTCTTCGGCATAATGAGGGTTGACTTTGGCATACTGAGGGTTGACTTTGGCATACTGAGGGTCGACTTTAGCATATTGAGGGTTGACTTTGGCATACTGAGGGTTGACTTTGGCATTCTGAGGGTTGACTTTGGCATACTGAGGGTTGACTTGGCATACTGAGTGTCGACTTTAGCATAATGAGGGTTGACTTTGGCATACTGAGGGTTGACTTTGGCATACTGAGTGTCGACTTTAGCATAATGAGGGTTGACTTTGGCATACTGAGGCTTGACTTTAGCATAACAAGACCTTCTAGGCAGAATGTTATATAGCAAGTACCCTTGTCAACTAGGTCAATTTGCTATAGTTAGTATTTTTCCGCGTTCAGTGAGATATAGCAAATACCATCTTGGTTGGATGGGATATAGAGATCTACCTCAAGTAAAGTT
Source organism: Cyrtodaria siliqua (assembly GCA_037043455.1). NCBI lineage: Eukaryota > Metazoa > Mollusca > Bivalvia > Adapedonta > Hiatellidae > Cyrtodaria > Cyrtodaria siliqua. The sequence continues at coordinate 69,368 of JAWPHD010009638.1, read as the reverse complement.
GACTTTGATATAATGGGTAACTTCTAGGTTAAATGAGGTATAGCCAGTACCTTCTAGGTCAAATGCTATATAACAAGTACCTTTGGTCGAATAGGACATTGTGAGTTATAGTACCATCTTGGTCAAGTGTGAATATGGCAAGGTGTAATTGACTCTGTGAAATGGCGTCACTAATATTGTGCTGTGGCTTGTACACCCTGTTCTCATCGGAACCGGCCTAAAATTAGCTTATACAATAGTTTCTTCTGGTAATATACTGTCTGTCTGCTTAACTGGGTAAATATTGTTTACCATGGAGACAAGCTTCCTACTGATTAGGAAGTTTACAGGGTTTACAGTTGCTTGGTGCAGTTCAATATCACTAACGTGTGTTTTTATTCATCACTGTACAATCATCACGTAGTAAGCACTGTATTTCTTTACCAGTACCATTATCATTGTGCACACGTACCGTATTCATTCCTATAAGCACCCGGTAATTTATAAAAAAGGGAGCGCTTATTACGATACCATTTCCCGGTCATCATAAACGTGGTACTGAATACCGCCTTATTACACCATGAAATGGAGGTCATGGAAAATAAACGGGGGACAATGACAAGTTCATGATTTTTGTCTTTGGCTGTCTGAGGTTAAAGAGGGCTTAACTTACAACTTCAAAAGCATTCAGCGGCCTTTTATAGGGACATGGGCACTGATATCATAGGGACAAATACGGTATATGTTAACTGTACAAAGTTTTTATGCATGCTTCATGTGTGTTACTGTACTACTGCAGCATCTTTTACCAGTCAATCAATGCTAGCCTTTGTGTAAAGCATTATAGTTTGTATTTGTATTGACGTCTATTCGTCTTTTAAATCGACTCCAGTCGCTTTAAACATCAAAAAACATAGTGTTGCCCAATCTGTTCAAATAAATCATCTATTTAACACGTAGTATACAATGCAAAGGTGCACGCATTTAGCTGTATGCATGAAGCAATAATCAGTTAGGAATATGCATGTGCATTTAGCTATATGCATTTAAAGCAATATGCATTTAGCTAATGCATGAAACAATATGCACATAGCTGCACATAGCTGATGTTATGACAGGGTACACATGTTTCAAGAGTTACCATGCAATTTATATTAGATATATATTATTAACTACATATCTCATATAATTTATGTGTTTTGTGTTGTTGAGCAATTAGTCATTAGCTTAAATGGGTTGTTGTACTATTTCTGGAACAAGCTTCATTGACAGGTATTTAAAAACCATATGGAAAAAGCTTAAAGAATTATCAAAATATCATAAAAAATGCAGGAGATATGAATTATGATCTTTTATAAATTTGCAAAAATTCTCAAACGGAGGCAGCCATCTTGGATTGATGACGTCAATGTGCCATTTTACCATTTTTTGCATATTGATAAATATCATTTAAAACATTAGAATATCACTGCAAATACATGTAAATCATAAAAAGAGTATATACACTAAAAATATTTCACTTTGTATTTATAATTTAATACATTCATTTTCTTTAAACACTATTTATTACCACCTATTTTCCATATATGGAAAAAGGCGCAATGCCATCATCATTCAAAGATGGCTGCCTCCATTTGAGTCCTTTTGCACATTTTCCAAAGGTCATATCTTTATTAAGATATTTTGATAATTTTTTCAGCTTTTTCCACATTTTTAAGGCCCTTTTAAATGCAACTAGTTCCAGAATAGTGCAACATTCCCTTTAAATTAATTGTGATATTGTCTAGTCTAACTAAACCATAGCTTGCGGAACGTCGGTGGTTCTACCCAGGTGCCCGCCCGTGCACAAAAATTGCTGGAGGGGCACCTGGGGTCTTCCTCCACCAATGGAAGATGGAAAGTTGCCATATGACCTTAGCTGTTGGTGCGACTATAAAGTCCAATTCAATCAATTATAGCTTTTAACCATTCTTCGTAACTTTTACCGATTACTTGTAGCTTTTACCCATAACTTGTAGCTTTTACCCATAACTTGTAGCTTTTAACCATCGCTGGTAGCTTTAAACCATTGCTTGTAACTTTTATCATTTAACCATTGCTTGTAACTTTTGTCATTTAACCATTGCTTGTAACTTTATCATTTAACCATCACTTGTAGCTTTTAACCATCACGTGTAGCTTTTAACCATTGTAGCTTTTAACCATCACTTGTAGCTTTTAACCATCACTTGTAGCTTTTAACCATCACTTGTAACTTTTAACTATCACTTGTAGCTTTTAACCATCACTTGTAGCTTTTAACCATCACATGTTTTAACCATTGTTTTGTTACTACTTGTTACAGTAGAAAATAGATGCTTTATTGTGTATGTCTTATTTTATGCACACATTAGTTATTATGCTTCATGAATTGTATAGTATTTGTTCAATCTGAATTTTATCTCAGCAATATTTATGGTATTATCATTTTCAAATAGTTTTTGTGTCGTCTTTTCAAAGAAAAATGTGATACATAGGGATCACTTTGTCGCCCGTCAGTCAGTCATGAAATCTTAACATTGGCTATAACTCTCTCATTTCTTGATATTTCTTCATCAAACTTTCAATATATACTCATCATGACAACATCAACATGACCATTCTAAAATATAAAGGTCAAGGTCACACTAAAGGTCATTATATGGGTTAAATACTCCTTTTTAGCTCTACTGATCAAAGATGCTGCGTCGTCCGTCCGTCTGTCCGTAAACTTTTTTTGTGGCGACTACTCCTCTGAAACTACTTGACGGATTTTCATGAAACTTAACAGGAATGTTGCTCTTGATGTCTAGTTGATCCTAACAAAAATTCAGGTTGGCCGTAAATTCAAGATGGCCACCACTGCTAAAAATAGATTTTAAAAATGTAAAAAATGCCATTTTTGGCGACTACTTCTCAAAAACCATAAGTGATATTGATTTTAAACTTTTACCAAAATGACTGGCACAACATGTAGTTGGCCCTAACCAAAGTTCATTTTGATTGGATGTCAAACATGGCCACCAGCGGCCATTTTTGTTTACATAGAGTTATATAAGAAAAACTTGTGGCGACTACTCCTCTGAAACTACTTGACGGATTTTCATGAAACTTGACAGGAATTTTGCTCTTGATGTCTAGTTGATCCTAGCAAAAATTCAGGTTGGCGGAAAATTCAAGATGGCCACCACGGCTAAAAATAGATTTTAAAAATGTGATTTTATGGCGACTACTTCTGAAAACCATAATATATATTGATTTGGAACCTTTACCAGAATGACTGGCACGACATGTAGTTGGTCCTAACAAATGTTCATTTTGATTGGATGTCAAACATGGCCACCAGCGGCCATCTTTGTTTACATAGAGTTATATAGGAAAATCTTGTGGCGACTACTCCTCTGAAACTACTTGATGGAATTTCATGAAACTCGACAGGAATGTTGCTCTTGATGTCTAGTTGATCCTAGCAAAAATTCAAGTCGGCCGGAAATTCATGATGGCCGCCACGGCTAAAAATAGGTTTTAAAAATGCGATTTTGTGGCGACTACTTCTCAAAAACCATAAGTGATATTGAAACCTTTACCAAATTGACTGTCATGACACGCAGTTGGTCCTAACCAAAGTCCATTTTGATTGCATGTCAAACATGGCCGCCAGCGTCCATCTTTGTTTACATAGAGTTACATAGGAAATACTTGTGGCGACTACTCCTCTGAAAATACGTGACGGATTTTCATGAAACTTCACAGGAATGTTGCTCTTGATGGCTAGTTGATCCTAGCCAAAATTCAGGTTGGCCGGAAATTCAAGATGGCCACCACAGCTAAAAAATAAATTTTAAAAATGCGATTTTGTGGCGACTACTTCTCAAAAACCATAAGTGATATTGATTTGGAACTTTTACCAAAATGACTGGCATGACAAGTAGTTGGTCCTAACCAAAGTTCATTTTGATTGGATGTCAAAACTGGCCGCCAGCCGCCATCTTTGTTTACATAGAGTTATAAAGGAAAAACTTGTGGCGACTACTCCTCTGAAACAAGTTGACGGATTTTATGAAACTTGACAGGAATATTGCTCTTGATGTCTAGTTGATCCTAGCCAAAATTAAGGTTGGCCAGAAATTCAAGATGGCCGCCACGGCTAAAAATAGATTTAAAAAAAACGTTTTCTAAAATTATCAACATGACATGATGTTGATCCTTGTCAAAAAATATTTTGATTCAACATTAAACATGGCCGCCAGTCGCCATCGTTGTTTACATAGAGTTATATATAAAAAAGTTGTAGCGACTACTCCTCTGAAACTACTTGAAGGATTTTCATGAAACGTCACAGGAATGTTGCTCCTGATGTCTAATTGATTTTAGCAAAATTTCAGTCAGGCCGGAAATTCAAGATGGCCAACAAGGCTAAAAATAGATTAAAAAAACAACAAATTTGTAGTGACTACTTCCTGAAAACTATAAGTGATATTGATATGGGACTTTTTCTAAAACGATCAGCATGAAAAACATGTGTAGCGACTACTTCTTGAAAACTATAAGTGATATTTGAATGGGACTTTTCTAAAATGATCAGCATGACATGGTGTTGGTCCCTGTTGATAATTATTTTGATTCAACATTAAACATGGCTGCCATGGCCATCTTTGTTTACATAGAGTTATATAGTAAAAACTTGTAGCGACTACTCCTCTGAAACTACTTGACATATTTTCATGAAACTTCACAGAAATATTATCTAGCTATCAAAAACGTATCAGTAGAGCTTCAAGGTCATTGACCTCTTTTTTTCTTCACGAAAATGTTAATACTCAGGCCAGTTTGTCAAGGTCATTTATCTGGGTCCAAAAAACCTTGTTATACTGACAAAGCGCTGACAGACGACACACATGTCCAGTCTAGTTTAGTCTTTTCACCTATAGATGCTTTAATGCAGCTCACTTAACACCATTTCCTATACTTACTGTAGGTATACCTGATATCCTTGTTCAAAGTTCAAACGCCCATGGGGGTCATCACCTTCTAAAATAACCATGGTTCATATAAAACCATGGAAACCAATTTTTATAAAATTGTTGTTTATTTCTAGATATTTCTAGGATTGCTATATTTTTCTCACACCAGCACATGTTACTAGTACTTCATTGTATTTCTGTATGCTATCTTTTGAAGTCTGTACAAAATAAATCTAGTTCTAGACAAACAAAAATTATTGGGATTTCTTCTAATTTTAAGTACGACATTGGTTGTTAAAAGTTTTGTTAATTCACAAAAGCACAGATGTTTTGCATTTTACAATTCATAAAATAATATTAGAAATTTAACTGTTTGACTTTTTGTATCTACTTAATTTAACTCAAAATTTCATAAAATAAACTATATCACAACCCCTGAAAGCTGTATTCTTCTAGAATATTAATTAGATGACATTTTGTATTCTAGATTTGAAACAACACCCGACTTGGTTTCAAAATGCTCCATCATAGTATGTATATGTATGATAAGATGATTTTAACTTTAAAGGGGCTTTCAGAATGAAACTAAAAATATATCAAATACATCCAAATAAAGCTATAAGTTATACATAAAGCAATACACTGTTATCCCCCTTGTCCGACACCAAGGTGCGTTTTTGTCTGTGTTATAGGATTTAGTTTTAGATTTAGATTTCTTATTCTTGTTATTTTTTTGTTCCAGTTCTGGAGAACCATCGATTGTTAGACCGTAATTGTACATCTGATCAGCGTACGATGTGCGCATACATGCAAAAAATATGGTTTTAATAACAACTCAAAATCAACATTCCTAACAGCAAGTTATATTGCCCGGAGCACATCTTAAAAATATCGTAATGAGGCAATGATAACAGCAGGCCCTTAGCTACGCTGAGACACACCGATGCAGTTGCCTCAGTAGAATTTTGGAAATGTACCTTCTTTACATATACTAAAAAAATAAAGTTTAGCATGCCCTTCTGCACATCTAGTTTAAATAAATGTTATGTTATTTTATATTGTTAAGTATTTTAAATCATCAGCATGACTTAGGTTGATCTTCTTTTGTATTCCAATGTTAGTATCAGAGTTATCTCCCATTTAGTTAAAACATACTATTTCACATTTAAAAATGCAAATAAGATAAAGAGCAAGATTAAACATTACAAAATAACTTTTATGGGTCTCAAGTTATAACAAACGCTAAAACAATCGACAATTTCCTTGCCATTATAAATATATAGGGAACCAAAGTTTACCATTTGTGAAATTACCTCCCTTTACATTGAAATAAGAGCGAAATTATAATTTCTGTAAAACATGTAGATGACCACATGTTGCTATTGTTTTCACATATTTCTTTTGAGACTTATTCTCTTAATAACTGATAATTATATAAGTTATATATTGCCCATGACTGCTTCTACACATAATTATCCTAGAATCTGGTTAACGGTATTTATATGTTATTTACTTGCTAAACTTATTTTTATCAGTATATAAACAACTACAGCATCGGAAAATAATCAATCATAGGGAAAAAAGTGTCTTGCTTCAAGCTAAAAGTACACTAAAACACAGTAAATCGCATGTAGAAAACAAATCAGGTGGGGGTTGGTGTGCGATATGGATGCCACCGGACCTCTAAAGGGATTTTAGGGCTGGTTACAGGCCTGAACAGGTTCTCCAGAAATGGAGAAATTTTTTAAAAAAAACAAACAAGGAAAACCAAGCGTCTATTGATAAAACCCCAGTGAAAACATATGAGTATTCCAGACTTCTATATAATATTACAAAAACGTACTTTGGTGTCGAACATGGGGGATAACAGTCATGTATAAAATGTCGACTAAATCCTCTACCTCTATTAACCACCACTGTAAGTTAGATAACCCATGTTTGATTGTGCACTCTTTCAGCAAGGTAGATAATCCATGTCAGCCTGCAGTAGTTCTTCGGCAGTACCCTTGTTGCAGTATACTTATATATATGCACTGATAAAGTTATTGTACCAAGGTGAATTTGATATTTTCCATGCATGATTGTATTCACATCGTAATTTATTATTAGGGTACCCTATCATTTGTTGTTACGGTTGGGCTGTAATTATTTGTTATTACGGTACCCTGTAATCTACTATTACGGTACCCTCAGCCTGTAATCTACTACTACGGTCCCCTGTAATGTATAACGATGGTACCCTTAAATATATACTGCAGTACCCTGTAATCTGATACTATGGTACTTTGTAATCTATATATATATACTATAGTACCTTGTATTATATTACTACAGTACCGTGTATTCTATTATTACGGTATCCGGTTAATCTATTTCTATGGTATCCTGTAATCTATTATTACGGTACTTGGTAATCTATTACAATGGTACCCTGTAATCTATTATTACTGTACCATGAAATATATTATTATGGTACCCTGTAATATATTATTACGATACCCTGTAATTTATTATTACGGTACCCTGTAATATATTATTACGGTACCCTGTAATTTATTATTACAGTACCCTGTAATCTATTACTAAGGTATCCTGTAATATATTAGTACGGTACCCTGTAATCTATTACTATGGTACCCTGTAATATATTATTACGGTACCCTGTAATCTATTACTATGATACCCTGGTACCCTGTAATCTTTTATTACGGTACCCTGTAATCTATTACTACGGTACCCTGTAATATAGTATTACGGTACCCTGTTATCTATTACTACGGTACCCTGTAATTTATTACTACGGTACGCTGTAATATATTATTATGGTACCCTGTTATCTATCATTACGGTACCCTGTAATATATTATTACGGTACCCTGTAATCTATTACTATGGTAGCCTGTAATCTATTACTATTGTACCATGTTATTTATTACTATGGTACCGTGTAATCTATTACTACGGTACCCTGTAATCTATTACTATGGTACCATGTAATATTTATGGTACCCTGTTATATATTATTATGGTACCCTGTAATATATTATTATGGTACCCTGTAATCTATGACTATGGTACCCTGTAATCTATTACTATGGTACTCAGCAGTCTGTTGCTTACAATATCATGAGTGTATGAAACTATGTACTGTGTAAATGGAGCATTTTGAAACCAGACCAGCATGCACACATGTGTTTTAATTGTATCCAAAGAGTAATAGTCATTCTTCTACCTATAATCTAGGGAAAAAAAAAAGCAGATCAGATGTTTAAAGTCGCATATGCTAATTAATTTATGTCATAATATTTCATATTATTATGCATGCACTTAAGACATAAAATAAGTTTTATTTTTGTCTTACTATAATGAACGTTTAAAATTCTTAAAGTGGTCAATATTCATTTGCCTACCTCTTGCATTCTTTAAGGCAATGATTATTTTTAATTGTTCATTGCCAAATATAGACTACATGCATCTGCCATTTCTTTCTTTTCTCCGATGCATACTGACTATTTTACTAACAGATTTGTCCATGCTGTAACTCGGACTGCCGTGGATGTGATTCCGAATGCTGCATGTGCTGCTTTGACTGTGATGCGGTCACGTGCTGTTGTCTAGAAATACGCCTAGTCGCAAAATCCGATTCCAAAACTAACTCGTCAAACGCTATGAAATACACTACTACTACTACTACTACACACAGCAATGCGTTAATAAGCTCTAACATTGTAAAGGAGAAGAAAAAGAAAACTACAATCATTCTTGACAGAAGCGGAAGTGATGTCACAAGACAACAGGAAATGACATCATCGCCAAGGACACCAACTTCAGCCAGGTCGGTTAGTCAGTTGGAACTAATTTCCTACTCGGGTTCAAATAATCAAATGAACCCACGGTCGAGTAAACCGAAAGTGAAGTTGAAAGCATCGGCCAAATCTGTCAGTCTGAAACAAGCTGTGAAAGATAGCAGCAAAACTACAGCTAAGTCAAGGTCCTTACCTTCACTCCCATCTTTGCCATCACATGCCCAAACAAGCATGCATGGTTCCAAAAATAAACACATTTCTACAAAAAGCGCTGCTAAACATAATGACAAAATTGCTAGTGAGTTAGTTGAAATAGCTGTTAAACAAAATGTGCCTTTACATACTTACATGTCTCCTAGACATATGTCGGCAGGGAAATACGACAGTGACGCTTATTTAATGCTGGGGTCATCCCCAGACGGTTCTAGTTACTTAAGCCAACAGGATGTGCCAATGGATGCTATGAATATTAATTTTAGTGCAAGTGATATGCAAATTGATGCTAATGAGGCATTGACTCATGGAAGTATAATTGATGGATCTGGTACCCACCGGAGCTTAGGGGCTGGTTCCAGTTTTAATGGACAGTTTGTGACAGGAAGGAGCATGGAAAGTTTGGTACCATCAGGCCAGAGTGTGACCTTTACATCTAACCCTAGAAGACCACTTCCTGTCCCAACTTCTAGATAGTTGTGTATAGGTAGATAGTGTAAGTTCATGTTTAAATTTTCAAATTAATAAATAAAGAGTACAAAGAACATGTTAAAAGAGAAATTAGGAATGTTAAAATAATGATTTTCTGTCTAACTGGATTATTACAAAACACAAATGATGTGGTAAGTTTTCTTTTATTGTTTGTTTATTCTATTCATTTGTATGTTGGTACAGTTCTGAGTTCTGTTAAGTTTGTATTAAAATAATTTGATTTAATATATTTATCATACTGCAAAAATCTTGCCAGGTTTAACATAATGACTAATGAGTATAATTTTTGACAGCAAGAAATAAGTTTTTTACACAGAGCTAGCTACCTTGGATATAATTGAATTATGTCAACTGACTTTAAAAATCTTCCTGAGCTTTATTTCACTAAAAAGATTAAAAGTTATATACCAAGGACAGTCCAAAAGTTTGTCGGCAAAGCTTTTAAAAATAAAACGGGCATATACGGGTATATATGTGTTATATAAGTGCAACATTTTATTTAGGAAGCATTTGTCTACATGGTCTAGTTCTTAAGGTAAAAAATTATCATTGATGGTAGCACTGAAAACCTGCCGCAGCTCTATCATCCAGATGGTGATAGGACTGAAATACAGTTGCGATATTCGTCATCTAAATGCTATTCTATAAAACCAATAAATCGGTGATTCCTTTTAAAATCAGTTGTTTTTTACAATGAAACCTTGACATTTTTGGAAACAAGCCAAATGTAGCTTAAGCTGTTTATAATGTTTTTAACTTAACTCTATTTAAATTAGGTTTATAAATATAAATATGGTTAAACAAATAAAACTGTTTTATAAACTGGTTCTCCATTTTCAGTCTTGTTTCAAATGCGGGTCCTGTGAATGTCCGCGTTGTTCAGATTGTGAATGTCCGAGCTGGGAGTGTCCAACATGTGATTGCAGTTGCCCCCGATGTCCAGACTTCTCATCATGGAGCTGTCCAACATGCGATTGCAGTCGTCCACAATGCCCAGATTTCTCATCATGGCACTGTCCAACATGTGATTGCAGTCGCCCGCAATGCCCAGATTTCTCATCATGGCACTGTCCAACATGTGATTGCAGTCGCCCGCAATGTCCAAAATGCGATTGTAATTGCTGCGAAAATTGCTGTGATTGTGATGAATGCTGCGACTGTGATGAATGCTGCGACACTTGTTGTGAGTGGTGTGACTGTGACACCTGCGTGGACAGATGCTTCGATTGCGAGTGTTGTCCAGACTGTCCAGACTGTTACTGTTGCAATTCTAGGTGGCGCTGTATTGTCAATTGCCCAGACTGTGAACCTGATGATAGTTGTTGTTGTACATGTGGTAGCTGGAATGTCTGCGGGTGTTTACCCGACGAAGCTCAGTCGAGAGCCTGCTGCGATGACTACGAATGCTTCTGCTGTGAATGTGGATACGACATTTATAAAAACTTGCCAGAAATTAAAACAAACGTTCTTGAGAAAAAAGTTTCAGTTGAAGAAGAAATGAAGACCATCGCTGACAGTTTCGCCCATTATGGGTATGCGGTTCAAGTCGTAGCCCCGGACGGATCTGTGGTTCCAATCACTAACCAACCGAGCTCACTTTTCTCCAGAAAATCATTTGTTGGACCAATGGGTTCAGTGCGTAACCCCTCTTCCAAAAGTCAGAGCTCACCTGCCCTTAGCCATAGGAGCCATCATTCTGAACCTCGCATTTCCTTTCAAAGTCACTCATCTGGAAACATCGGCGTTCGAAAGTCTTTCAGAGATTCACCAAGCCATGCTGATGCAGTTCGAAGATTTTCACAAGGTGGTTCTCATGTCCAAAAGTTGGTATCTCAAACTGGGTATATCAATGAAGACGAAACAGAAGAATATGAGAGCATGCGAGAAATCAGAAGAAAAAGGTTCAGGCTCTCCCGCGATGAGAAATTGTCAGAAACTGGTAGAATTGGAAGACAAACAAATATAAATAGAAAGAATATGCTTAATAATGACGTAAATGATGATGTAAATTCGAGAAGACTGAAAAGAAGTGAAGGTATTAGAAAATCATCAAGTCTTAAAGACAGGCATACAAGGAAACCATCTGTTCATTTTGAAACAGATATAGATGGCATTGATGAGGATACGCCTGTAAGGAAATATTCTGCAAGTCTTGACATTGAAAACATTGAAGAAACAGATGAAGAAGAAGCAGGAAGCCTTAAAAGAAGTATTAGTGAGAGGTTGAAGATTCTAAGGAAAAAGAGGTCTGTTATTGAAGAAAATAATGATGATTTCTATGATGGAACTAAAGATGTTATTAAGCCTGGAAAAGGTCATTTAGATAATACTGTTGAAAACGAGAATAGAAATATGGCTAGCACAAGCGTGACAGAAAGGAAAACATCTAGAGATGTGGAGACACTAGATAAGATTCATGACAACACTGTAAATAATTATGTTGATACAATAAAAAAGCTTGAACCAATTTTAACTGTAAAATATATCACTGATGCTTCTAACACCATAAATGAAACAGTTGTTAAAAAGAAAAAGCGTAAGGCTAAACCAGTAACTGTAGAAAACGAAGCTGACTCATCGAATGATACAAGTAACATTAATGTTTATAGACCAAAAAATGATGAAGCATTCTCTAGGACAAGTGGAATTGTGCGGAATCTATTTGGAGACATGACAACCCTCAATAGAGAGGTCGAAAACACTTCGAATGATAATGAAAAAGTCAAAAGAAAAAAGCGTAAACCAGCGAAAATAGAAGAAAAGACAGAAGAGGTTTTAAATGATACAGATGTTGTAAGAAAAAAGCATAGACAGGTAATTACTATGGAGAATGAATGTGAAAATGTTGTTGTAAGTAAGAAACATAAAAGAAAACGTCCTGTTCAAGTTGATTCTGAAGAGGAATATACGATGGGAAGGCAAGATATGGTTGTTGAACAGACCACTGGAAGAGAGAGTAGAGATATAACTGGTGAGAAAAGAACCAGAAGAGAGAGTAGAGATATAACTGGTGAGAAAAGAACGAGAAGAGAGAGTAGAGATATAACTGGTGAGAAAAGAACGAGAAGAGAGAGTAGAGATATAACTGGCGAGAAAACAATCAGAAGAGAGAGTAGAGGTGGAACTGGTGTTCAAAGGACAAGTGATAGTCTAGAAAGGATGCCGAGTGAACAAAGGACAAGAAAAAAGAAAACAAAAACTGTTGTGGGTGGAAATGAAGAGAAACCAACAGACACTTCGGATATTATTAGCGGTAGTAAAAGAGGTAAAATACAGAGAAACTCTAGAAAGGTGGCTGAAAGTGATGATGAGGTTTCTTAGAAAACACCTGTAAATGGTGAATATGGTGCATTAACACAGATCATAACATATGTTTACATACAATGTAAATGGTGCATTAACACAGCATTAACTTAATAATACGCATACTCCAATATAATATTATAACTTTGAGAGCCTATTTTTGTTTTGGCAACAATAACAGTAGCGTGGCCGTTAAGGCATTTATATTGTAGTTGTAGAGTTCGGATTTCGCAACATATGTAAGTTATATGTACATATGTACCTTATCATTATTATCCATTGAAACGGTGTACATCTGTTGTAAAATTGTCATATATTTGGTGGGAGAGGGACTTTAACATACTTCTCCGCATGAATAGCTGGATTATATAATTACTATGTAATACAAGATTAACTGTAGAGCAGTGAGTGCATTGAATAGCAGTGAGTGCATTAAAGAGCAATGAGTGCATTGAAGTGCAGTGAGTGCTTTGAAGAGCAGTGAGTGAATTGAAGAGCAGAGAGTGCAATAAAAAGCAGTGAATGCATTGAAGAGTAGACAATACAGTGTGTCATTGAATGCAGAGAAGTGGGTGGTAATCTCTTATTTGTCTGTTCGGCTTACTGTTATAATGTTTTCTCTGTTTAATATTGCTGTTAGTTTTAGTACTGTAAATTATATATGTTTAATTTGGAAAGAATTTGAAAGCATTACTATTTTATTCATAATGTTTTTATTTATTTTAATCTATAATATTATAAATATATTAACAATGTTTCATTATTATAAAAAGAGCAATTGCATGTTTATTTATTTTAGTAATCTTGGTATTCATGTAAACGAGATAAAGAAAAGCCAGCTCTGTATCAGATATAGAAAAGCCAGTCCTATATTTAATATAGTGACTTAAATCAAAGATATATAAAAGCTAGCTCTGTTTCTAATATAGTGTTGAAAACAGGACATACAATGTATCATCACTGTGTAAATAAAGGTTATTATAAAAATAATCCTATAGTGTTTTAATATAAGATAATCTTTACTGATTTTACATAATTTACGAAACAAGCTGACACAAATCAGTCTTGACAGAGTGGACGACAACACTTTTGTGGACTTGTTATAGTTTATTTGGGTACAATACATACACATGTTCTGCCCGCGATGTTGAACACCTTGTGACTTATATTGATCAGAACATCCCGTCTGTCTGTCCGTCCATCACAGTTTTTGTCTCGGTCATAATATGAAAACCAATAAGCAGATTTATATTTCCTTGCGCATAATTGCTTCACACCTCACAGGTGCCTGTCGCCAAGGTCAAGGTCGCACTTGAATTCAAAGAGTAGAGGCAGAAAAACAATAAACATGGCTCCAGCGTAAATGGAGTTTCTACGAATTTGCAGCAACTCTGCAGTTCAGGGTGAGAAGGTTCTAGGCCCATTTTCCATATTTTATCTCGATGTACATGGAGGATGAGCCTGGCATGTTCATGCCTGTTAGGCACCATATAACCTTTCATGTGTTGGTGCGCCTTAAAACCCAATTCAATTCAAAGTGCAAAGTTGAGTTTATTATTTGCCATATCACCTAATCCAGTGAGTGGATTTGGCTTTTCTTTTTTTCTCATAACCGCATTTTGTCATGACATGTTGCGGTTAACTCCAAGATTCCTGTCACCAAGGTCATACAGAAAGGTCAAAGGTCAAAGTTGGGGATTTGTTGTCTGCCATATCTCCTAAACCAGTGGGCAGATATTTATATGGTTACTTGCTTCCCACATCCGGGGATGTTCGTCAGAATTTCTGACTTTTTTTGTTCTGTATGTTATGTGGCATCATTCTCTAGTGCATAGTTAATCATTACATACTAAAGGGAGACATACTCTAGTCAGTGAGTTTCCGTCCATTGTTTTTTTTGTATTATTTACGATCAACATTGGGAGTATTATTTACGATCAACGTTGGGAGTTTCTTTTATCATGAACGTGTATGATTGCATATAATTGATGTATCTTGTAATAAAAATGGTTACAGTAATTTAACCATTTCTACCATCGTATCTGTTGAAAGCAATTATTAGATTGAGGTATAACATTTTCTTGAATAGGAACGTATATATTTGATGGAACATAATACACCTAAAGGAACAAAACAATTCATCTGTAGGAATATAATGTACATAAAGGAAAGCAAATACACCTAAAAATAACAAAATACACATACAGAAGGAACGAAATACAACTAAAGGAACATATACAAGTAAAGTAACCTATTCCACCTAAAGGAACATAATACATAATAAACATGAAGGAAAATACAACCGCACATCTTATGGAACACAATTCTTATAAAGGCACAATACCAGAAGGAACACAATTCTCATAAAGGCACAATACCAGAAGGAACACAATTCTCTTAAAGGCACAATACATGAAGAAACAGGATACACTAAAGGAATATGATACAGTGCTTTGGGGTGTATAGAGTCATTGGTAGTAAAGAATCAGTTCCTGTTTAAATTCAATTTTCTCAGCTCATATATTTTAGATTATTTTAAAACTTTCCAGGCTTGAAGATATATCATATAAGCATACATTTATTCATCCGGTGAAATTGTTTGGGACATTTTTCCATGCAAAATATGTCACTATGTGCAACACCTCTCAGAAAAAATGATTCTATACTACCGGAATGAAGTGTGTTTTTGAAACGAAAAATTCATACTGTCACAATAAATTCAGAAATAAATATTTGCTGTTTAACAAATGTTAGGGACAAAAGTCAAAATGCAATCATCAATTAAGGTAACTTGTTGAAGTTTGGCACTTTTAAGGATAAAATGAAATTATGTAAATATTGGTGCAAAAACGCCTATTAAAACACAGTTTCAGGACAATACTTTTAGAAATTTTGCTATCATACAACTAAAAGGGTAAATCTAAATCAGAAATTAAATAAACATTTTCCTTTCATTTTAAAATTAAACGTTTAACCCAAGTGATTCTATACCCCCCAAACTGAAAGCACTGTACATTTAAAATAAATCCATAAAGGACTAGGTATGATAAGGGACAAAATAGGTCCCCAATATTGAACGTTTTAATGCACAAGTTTTGAATATCAAGTTTAGCTACAAATGAACTGAATCAATATTAAAACTCATTACAAGTACGTTTGAGGCTCTAAATGAGTTTAAGAGCCTCACAAACAAGGCATTTTCTTTCAAAAAATGACATTTTTGTTCATTTTCAGCAGTTTTCGTTCAGTTTTTGATCTTGGAAATACAGAGCGCACCCTCGAGCACAGCTGATTTTTTGTCGAAACAGGCACTTGATAGGAATGCATCATCAGCCAAAAAACTGTGTGTGCTCTATATTTTTAGGATCAAAATCTTGCCCAGAAAGGTCCAAAATCTACAAAATATAACAAAATTACCAAAAATGCCATTTTTTGAGACCCTGTTCTTCTAGATAAATCAAATAAATAAAAATATATTTTGAAGATAGAATATGATGCATTTGCTTCAACATGCACAACAGATTATATGTAAATATTATTTTTGAGCATATTGGGGGCCAAAATACCCCCTTATCATACCGTGTCCTGTGAACACAACACATTTTAAAGGCACTAACCCACCAAATAACGGCAAAATTACACTACAAAATCGTTTATCCAAACCATATTCAGGTCATATAATAATGTATATACATGTATGCCTATTAAAAGTGTAGGATTTCTTATGGGTTCTTAAAATAACAATGATTGAATAGTAAAATGAATTATGAGTTGGTAACTCAATCCAACGGTCCAATTTTGTGCTTGGCCTGGCTGCTTAAAGATGTTTTTTTCGTGTATACAGAGTTTAATCTCGGAATATGTAAGTTATACATACTGCGGGAAAAGAGTTTAGCAAGTTTTTTAGATGAAATAATACTGTGTAGAAGATATACTAACATTTTGGGACTTTATGGGCTTGACCCTTACGTTCATTTATTCGTTTCGCCATTAAGATGTTCGACTGTTATTGATGTGTGTTTAATAAAATATTGTGTCAATGGCAGTAGTTTCTTGATTTTACAACCAAAAATGTATTATTTCCAGGATGCAACAAAAACTTGCTGAACTTTTTTCACTAGGTATATATACCTCATCGTCAGTAAGTTTAGAAACGATATAGATATGTTGTAAAATTTGGCTGTTGGCGGGATAGCTATTTTAAGGAACATTATTCACCTTATGATAAACTTTCACTCTATAGAACATGGTACAATTAAGGGAATAAAACAAAATTGTAATAAAGCAGAATTCTAAGAAAATTATTTCATTACATACCTAAAAAAAGAACTTTATACAATTAACATAGGCTTAGCCGGTGGGGTAGCCAATGTCAAATAATGGCTCTTCCACCAATTACATCATTTTGCTTTGGAATATATTTACAATTTTTCCTGCTGATATAGAATCTCCAAAAATGATAAGTTCATGATACAAACTGTCAAAGTGTATACATTTATAAATCTATTGCAGAGTAGTTATCATGTTTGTGTCGCCTGCATAGCATGACAGACACTTAGGGAGCGCTTTGTCCATTATAGTTGTCCGTCAAAGTAACTTGCAACCTAAGCTTGGCCACAACTTGAAAAGTATTTGCCCTATGTTTATAAAACTTCACACGCATCTTCGTCTTTCATAACTCTTGACTCATTTTGGCAGAGTTATGCCCGTTTTCATAAAGCTTTAACCTGCAACCTAACCAAGCTCATTTAACTGACATGTGTTCCATGGAACACCTTTCTAGTTATGTAAGTCTTGCATTCTGTAATCAGTAAATACTCTTAGAAAGTGTTAGGCTTTCATTCTGGAATGAGTAAATACACTTAGAAAGTGTTGGGCTCTCATTCTGGAATGAGTAAATACTCTTAGAAAGTGTTGGGCTTTCATTCTGGAATGAGTAAATAGCTTTCGTTCTGGAATGAGTAAATACACTTAGAAAGTGTTCAGGGCTTTTGTTCCGGAATGAGTAAATACTCTTAGAAAGTGTTGGGCTTTCATTCTGGAATGAGTAAATACTCTCTGAAATTGTCATCTGTTCTGGAATGAATAAATACTCACTGAAATGTTGTTCCATCTATTTGTGAAAATGAACTTGTATTTATTAGTTTATTCTATTTTATAGCTAAATATTATGTGTTTAAAAAATTTGTTATTGGAATAAATACAACATGTATAATAAAAGGGACACATGGCAATCTCGACTTTTTTTAAAACTCTCAACAACTGCCGTTATTGATTTTTTATATGCAAATCATTATTCATAAATACTTGAACAGTTCCGAGTAAATTGTTTTTGCATATTATTAACTGTTCATTATATCGAACCAGTAATATATATAAAGTAATGTAGAATAATGAAGACATTTAGAAAACTCTATTACTGTAAATTTAGACCATTCTTAAAAAAATATTTGTTTGCTTTCCCGACCCAGGATTTTTTGCCAAGGGCAGTCACTGCCTTCAGAATTTAAAGAAAAATGTACTCAAGATAGCAAAAATATATAAAATGTTTAAACTGCTATAAAAAGGTTTTGAGTAGGTCTCTTTTTAGTGGGTAGGTAGGGAAACAGCAAACCAACAATATTTTGTGGTCGGCCTTATATATATGGAAGCAGGTTTAAAGGGTAGGTAAATAGAGGTACTAATTTTAAATACTTCAAGATTGTCATGTGTCCCTTTAAATAACGATGTATACTGAAAGGAAAAAGAAACGAATAATGGGTATTTCTGCTATATATTGTATGTTTAATATGCTACTGGTAATCGAATGGTACAAGGCGACATTAGCCCTGTCCTTTCGGAAAGAAGATTTAAACAGCACCATACACACCAATGGTTACCCCTTTAAAGTTTCGTTATCAACAAAATGCGCATTTGGCTCAAGCAGGTGAGCAAACTTAGGCTTTAAAAACTGCAATCTCTTAAAATTAAGCACAATACTGAAATGGCTTGACTTTTTCAAGCGAAACTTCAATATTTATGAATTTCGTGTAACAAAGTATACTTTAATTAAAAGGTCTACTACATGACAAAGTTGTCCTTTCTGTAATGAAATGTAGCCCCTTTATGTACAAAACACATTGAGATCTATCTGGAATGTTACATGGAATTAGGTGTATATAATAGTGTAGTATAGGCAAATGTTTTGATTATGCGTTTCTTTTGCCTTTCAGTATATGTGTTTTTTGGCCGAATAAAACATTCCTTGAAAAACAAGGTACAACAATTGCTTTGAGCATTAGTTTAAAGAATATTAGTAAATTAACCTATATTGTTTTGCCACTATATTTAGCCAAATATCATTGTTTAGTATTGTTGCTCGTTTATGAATTTTAATGTTTATAATAAAAATGATAAGATAGAACTCATTTGTTGTGTATTTCTTTTCACTTGATCGAGCTGACCAATGGCTAAATGACTCCCATATGCGACTGCGATAGTGCACTTGATCCAGCTGACCAATGGCTAAATGACTCCCATATGCGACTGCAATAGTGCACTTGATCCAGCTGACCAATGGCTAAATGACTCCCATTTGCGACAGCGATAGTGCACTTGATCCAGCTGACCAATGGCTAAATGACTCCCATATGCGACAGCGATAGTGCATTGTCTGTGGTCTTCCTGAAACACTTTGCTGGAAAAACAAGGAACCATGAGTAATAGATGTTTACCTATTTTACTAATTTGGGTTTAAAAAAAGAAATGACAAATATTCATCCTACTATATTTCATTGTCATGAAACTTTTTCAGTATAAAGTTCTTATTAAGTCACTTTGTAACCACAGAGATCACTGCTAGAAATTCCAAGTCTATTTTACGACAAAGGCCAGTAGAGCTTATAATTAACAAATAATAATAATAATTGACTAATAAGCCCTTGGCGAAAGGCCAGTAGGGCTAAATATGCCATGGTCTTTTATCCGTTGTCGGTTAACATTTTGATGTCAACACTCGGGCTACATGCTATATTTTGCATTGTTAAGAAGAAGGGCCTTCGTTTTTTATCCGATCTTTACCAAACTTTACCAGATTATTAATATCAATGAAAGCTCGGACGAGTTTGAAAACCAGCCAGATCGGACCAGTAACGCCGGAGTTATTGCCCTTGAATAAACGAAAACTGCTATATTTTGTCTTGTCAACAATCTAGCACCTTTTTTCATCCGATCTTTACCAAATTTTACCAGATTATGCCAATGAAAGCTCGAATGAGTTTTGTCTTGTCAACTATATATAGAGTAGTGCCTCCGGAGTTATTGCCCTCGAATTACTGAAAAGTGTGTCAACACTCTAGCACCTTCATTTTTCATCCGATCTTTACCTAACTCTATCAGATTATTAATATCAATGAAAGCTTGGACGAGTTCGAAAACCAGCCATATCACCCCAGTAACACCAGAGTTATTGCCTTTGAATTATTGAAACATTTGTTAACTTTTTGATGTCAACACTCTAGCACCTTCGTTTTTCATCCGATCTTTACCAAACTTTACCAACCTTTACCAACCTTTACCAGATTGTTAATATCAATGAAAGCTCGGACGAGTTCGAAAACCAGCCTGATCAGTCCAGTAACACCGGAGTTATTGCCCTTGAATTAACGAAAATTGCTATATTGTCTTGTCAACACTCTAGCGCCTCCATTTTTTTTCCGATCTTTACCAAACTTTACCAGATTGTTAATATCAATGAAAGCTCGGACGAGTTTGAAAACCAGCCAGATCAGACCAGTAACACCGGAGTAATTGCCCTTCAATGAACACAAATTGCTATATTTTGCCTTGTCAACACTCTAGCGCCTCCATTTTTCATCCGATCCAGATTAAAATTATCAATGACAGCTTGTACAAGTTCGAAAACCAGCCAGATTGGACCAGTAACACCGGAGTTATTGCCATTGAATTAACGAAAATTGCTTTATTTTGTGTTGTCAACACACTAATGCTTCCATTTTTCATCAGATCTTTACCAAACTTTACCAGATTATTAATATCAATAAAAGCTCGGACGAGTTTGAAAACTAGCAGGATCGGACCAGTAGCACCGGAGTTATTGCCCTTGAATTAACGAAAATTGCTATTTTTAGCTCTACTGATCAGAGATCAGCAGAGCTTATGCCGTGGTGCGGCGTCCGTCGTCCCTCTGTCCGTCTGTCCGTAAACTTTTATTTGTAGCGACAACTCCTCTGAAACTACTGGATGGATATTCATGAAACTTTACAGAAATGTTGCCCATAAAGTCTTGTTGATCCTAGCAAAAATTCATGTTGATGTGAAATCCAAGATGGCCGCCAAAGCTAAAAATAGAGTTTTAAAATACAAGTTTGTAGCGACAACTTTTTGAAAACTATAAGTGATATTGATATGGGCCTTTTTCTAAAATGATCAGCATGACATGATGTTGATCTTTGTCAAAAATCGTTTTGATTCAACGTTAAACATGGCTGCCAGCGGCCATCTTTGTTTATTTAGAGTTATATAGTAAAAACTTGTAGCGACTCCTCCTCTGAAACTACTCGACGGATTGTCATGAAACTTTCCAGGAATGTTGCTCTTGATGTCTAATTGACCCTAGCAAAATTTCAGATCTGCCAGAAATTCAAGATGGCCATCACAGCTAAAAATAGATTTTTAAAAAATAAGTTTGTAGCGACTACTTCTTGATAACTATAAGTGATATTGATATGGGACTTTTTCTAAAATGATCAGCATGACATGATGTTGATCCTTGTGGAAAATTATTTTGATTCGACGTAAAACATGGCTGCCAGCGGCCATCTTTGTTTACATAGAGTTATATAATGAAAACTTGTAGCGACTACTCCTCTGAAACTACTTGACGGATTTTCATGAAACTTCACAGGAATGTTGCTCTTAATGTCTAATTTATCCTAGCAAAATTTCAGGTCGGCATGAAATTCAAGATGGCCGCCACGGTTAAAAATAGATTTTCAAAAAACAAGTCTGTAGCGACTACTTCCTGAAATCAAAATCAATCAGGAGAGCTTCAAGGTCATTGACCTCTTGTTTGTTTTGTCAACATTCTAGCACCTCCATTTTGCATCCTACCTTTACCAAACTTTGCCAGATTGTTGATATTGATGAAAGCTCGGTCAAGTTCTAAAACCATCCGGACCAGTAACATCGAAGTTATGGCCCTTGAATTACGGCAAATGTGCTAAATTTATCTCAACACTCTAGCACCTTTCATCCGATCTTTACCAAACTTTACCAGATTGGTGTGATAAGGCCTTCATTTTGCCGTATTTCAGCAAAACTTTGAAGGGATGATCACTACCAAGCCTAGTTGTGCATGTTATCACCTTGTTGCTGTTGGAGTTACAGCCCTTTAAAGGTTTTAATACACATAATTTGTTTGCACTAGTTCTGCTGAACCCCTGGCTGGATTTCAACGAAACTGGGCAAGGGTGATCAGTATCAAGCCTAGCAGGATGATCAGTATCAAGCCTAGCTGTGTATATTTTCACCATGTTCCGGTTGAATGATTTTTGGCATTAGACCTTTCAAACGTTGCTTATAGTTGTATCTTGGGTGGTACATCGCAACGTGACAAAGCAAATGTGGAAGTGTCCTTGACCCTCCAAGCAAAGGGCAGATAACTTAAGAATTTTTACCTTCAACTTTTGCGTTTAGGTCACTTTTTCACAAACTGTATGCGACAGCACTTTCAAAATTTGCTTTAGTTGTATCTTGAGTGGTACATTGCAACGTGACACAGCAAATGTGGATATGACCTTGACCCTCCAAGTAATGGGCAGATTACTTAATAATTTTTACCTTCGGCATTTGCGTTTAGGTCTCTTTTTCACAAACTTTATGCATAAGACATTTCAAACTTCGCTTATAGTTGTTTCTTGGGTAGTACATCACAAGGTGTCAAAAAGCAAATGTGGATGTGACCTTCACCCTACAAGCAAAGTGCAGATAACTTTAATTGTTACATTTGCATCACTTTCTCATGAACTATAATTATGCCCTATATGCTTTAAACCTAGTTTATAGCTTAATCTCTGGAAGACAAAACATACCATTTTGTCATAGTTGTGTCTTGGATAGTGCATCTTTTTGGACCCATGGATTTCATATATGACTTTGACTTTTTGGGGCTGATGATTTTTATACATTTTCGGGGGCATATAGTAATCGCACCGTCCGTCCGTCATTCCGCAGTTCGTGTCCGGACTGTACCTTCAAAACCCCTGCATGGATTTTTAATTAACTTGGCACAAGTGATCACCATAACAAGACGATGTGTCGCGTGCAAAACCCAGGTCCGTACCTCAAAGGTCAAGGTCACTTGATGTTCATAGGTCAAAAACAGGTACGCAATTTCGTGTCCGGACCGTAACGTCACAACCCCTGCAGGGATTTTTAAATAACTTGGCGCACGTGATCACCAAAACAATACGATACGTCGCGCGCAAAGCCCAGGTCCGTACCTCAAAGGTCAAGGTCACACTTGAAGTTCATAGGTTCAAAACAGGTACGCAGTTTCGTGTCCGGACCGTAACGTCACAACCCCTTCAGGGATTTTTAAATAACTTGCCACAAGTGATCACCATAACAAGACGATGTGTCACGCGCAAAACGCAGGTCTGTACCTCAAAGGTCAAGGTCACACTTGAAGTTCAAATAACTTGGCACAAGTGCTCACCACAACCAAACGACAAGTCGCGCACAAAATCCAGGTCCGTGGCTCCAAGGTCAGGCTCATACTTAGAGGTCAAAGGTGACTTCGGGGGCATTTGTCACTTACAGTGATATTTGTTGTTTTTTAATGATTTTTTTTTGATGATTTTTTTTATAGAATGGCATTTTGTTTTTAAACAAATACACTTAAGTGTCATATCAACAAACTGTAAACTCCATTGTTTTTATTTCTTAATTTCTTAAAATGTTTACAAACATTCATTTAAGCAACATTTATCTTTTATTTTAAGTCCCGCCCCCGTTAGGCGAGACATGTGAATCCGCGGATTTCTTGAAATACATAATGAACAGGGTGATTCCTATATAACCCCACTTCACTTTGTGAAAACGTGGGTATAATAAACAATTTAGATTAAGAGCATCAAAGCCTGCATGCTGTTTCCAGAAAATGTAACAAGAAAGGCAGCAAAACCAAAAACACAAAAATACTTACAAGAGGACCTGTGGACAATATATCAAGGGCCGTCGTCATAAAATTTCCATCAACACTTCTTTTAAACTATTGCGAAAAACACCCACAAAACAACAACACGCATAACAGAAACTAAACACGTGACCCATGCTAACAAGTTAAACAAGCGGCCCTAGTTCCATAACATGTCGCGTAACCAATTTTTGTCGCGTCAGTAACACATTTCATTCCTCAAACAGTTTCGATCAACCGATCAGAAAGTGGGATATTCATCCCTTCAGTGATAGTTCTAGTTCCCTCTGTCTTGAAGAGGCGAGAGATATAATTACAGTATTGGAACTGTCAGTCCTGCGGCCTGTCAATTCAGGGGGGAATTTTATGTTCTCAACTCAGTCATATCTCGACTGATTGCCATGGAAGTTTATAAGGTTATTTTTCATGAATTGAACATGATCATATATGGAGAAATTTTCTTAAATTGATATACAGCTAGTTTACAGTCCACGCTTAACTCCAGAAATATAAGACCCATTGCTCATGAAACTTACCCATGAATAGATGAGGAATTTTATTGCTTTTGGGGTCAGACGGTCTACATTCAACGCTGCTATCATATGGACCTACACATTCAGCACTATAACTTAAAGTATAAAACCCATGCTCGTGACACTTCATAAGTGCATTGCCCTCGGTATTTGCTTTGGGGTTAGTAGGTCAAATATCAAGGTCACATTGACCTTATAATGATCCAATCATGACAAGTATTGTCGGCACTGTTACTTTAAACACAGACCTAATAACATTTATATTAATTTATTAATATGTCTGTGCTTTAAACAAACAGTGTCTTTGGTAATACAATGGCCCCTATTGAGTTTTAGCTCACCTGAGCCGAAGTCATTGGGACTGCTTTTTGTCCGTCCGTCCGTCCGTCCGTCCGTTGTCTGTTAACCTTTGCTTAAACGACTTCTCATCATAAACCGCTTGGACGATTTTTACCAAACTTCTCTTGGACGATCCGAAGTCTTGTTAAAATAAGGTCATTCTGACATCCAGGATTGCCGCCATAATCATAAAAAGTCGAAACCTTAAACAAGAGGGCATGTGGACGCTCTACTGGCTAAAGATAAAGTTTATGTATAAGGGTTCATAACTACGCCAACAATCATTCAACCGTAACACGGCGATGATATGCACAACAAGGCCTTGTACTGATCATCCCTAAACGGTATCGTTGAAATCCGGCCAGGAGTTCAGAAGAGACTAATCCGGACAACAGTCGTGTATTAAAACCTTTAAAGGGCCATAACTCCGCCAAAAAAAAAATCAACAGGAACACGGCGATAACATGCACAACTAGGCTTGATACCGATCAACATTGCCAAGGTTCGCTGAAATCCAGCCAGGAGAGCAGGAGAATTAATTGGGACAAAGTTTAAAAGTTTAAAACCTTAAAAGGGCCAAAATCAATCCACCAGAACACGGCAATGACAGGTGCAACTAGGCTTGGTACTGATCATCCTCACCGAGATGCGTTGAAATCCAGCAAGGAGTTCAAAAGAGACTAATCGGGACAAAGTTTGTGTATTAAAACATTTAAAGGGCCGTCACTCTGCCAAAAATCATTCAACCGGAATATGGCGATGATATGCACAACTAGGCTTGATACTGATCATCCTTGTCAGGTTTCGTTGAAATCCGGCCAGGGGTTTAGGAGAACTAGCCCGGAAAAAGTGTGTATCAAAAACCTTTAAAGGGCCATAACTCCGCCAAAAATCTGTAAACCGGAACGCGACGATGGTATGCACAACTAGACTTGGTGCTGATCATCCCTGCAAAGCTTCGTTGAAATCCGGCGAGGGTTTCAGGAGAACTGGTCCAGACAAAATGTGTGTATCAAAACCTTTAAAGTGCCATAGCTCTGCCAAAATCATTCAACCGGCACACGGTGACGATCTGTACAACTAGGCTTGATACTGATCATCCCTGCAAAGTTTCACTGAAATCGGGCCAAATAGGCCTTTCGTCTTAATCAGGCCAAAATATAGCATATTTTAGAAAATCAAGGGCCATAATTCCGGTGTAAATGGTCCAATCTGGCTGGTTTTCAAACTTATCCGAGCATTCATTGATATTTACAATCTGGGAAAGTTTGGTAAAGATCGGATGAAAAATAAAGGCCCTTTCTTCTTAACAATGCAAAATATAACATGTTTTTACTAAATCAAGGGCCATAATTCTGCTGTTACTGGTTCGATCTGGCTGGTTTTCGAACTTTTCCGACCTTTTATTGATATTAACAATCTGGTAAAGTTTGGTAAAGATAGGATGAAAAATAAAGGCCCTGTCATCTTAAAAAGGCAAACTATAGTATTTTTAACTAAATCAAGGGCCATAACTCTGCTGTTACATGGTTTGATCTGGCCGGTTTTCGAACTTTTCCGAGCTTTCATTGTTATTAACAATATGTTTAAGTTTGGTAAAGATCGGATGAAAAATGAAGGCTCTATCGCCTTAACGAGTCAAAATATAGCAATTTTAACTTAATCAAGGGCGATAACTCTGCTGTTACTTGTCCGATTTGGCTGGTTTATAAACTATTAACAATCTGCTAAAGTTTGGTTAAGATCGGATGAAAAATGAAGGCCCTATCGTCTTAACGAGGTAAAAGTTAACGGACGAACGACGGACAACCAGAGCTAAAACTCTGTTTCTAAAACGATGAATGGTGATTTTGCATGTTCTGCATAGACTTATATAGGGAAAAACTTGAAAAACTTTCTGAGCCCTCACATTTTGCATGTATATATATTATATAGATCTATAAGTTAATAGATGGGCAAAAAAACATTTCTACAGTACTATAGTTTGAAAAAATCCAAGCGCTTTCGGAGTGACCGAGTTACTAAATTACTAAATTCAGTTATGAGTATTTTAAGAATCTGTGAATAAATCCATACTTTTAATATGCACATACACATATGTATGATGTTCGGCTCCAATCTTGTCTTGTATGGCCTTAATGGTTTATCCTCGTGTGCTTTGTTTTCTGCCAAGTCACTGAGTACTTGCTTTGTGGATTTCTAGGTTTTTTATTTGATTTTTATATGCATTTATCACATAACATAGCGGTGTGGGTGTAATAACACCATTCAATATTTTCGATATTCCACTAGTGGTATAACATAACGTTAATGACGTCATGGACGTCACGTTTATGTAGGTTTCTGACAATGTGACGTTATAAGTTATGTGATAAATAGAATCTAACATTCGTTCTCATTCATTATAGAATTTATTAAACGAGTTGGCAAAATGAAATAATGCGAGGCTCTTCATTTTATGCTAACGAGTTTAATAAATTCAATAATGAATGAGCACTCGTGTAAGATCCTCTATATATACATGATCATCTTTATATTGCCTATTGATGCTGCCTAGTTTGTTAGAGGAAATAGCATGGCGGGGATTTCTTTATTTACACTGTCCCATTTTTTCAGAGCCTTTCAAATAAATGTTGTTTGAAAAAAGTCCATCGTCCGCTTTCAGGCTTAACAAACTCTGCAGTTATAGCACTTCATTTAATTCGATCGAAGGGGGAAAAACTTGTACTTAATTCACTGTGATATCCACGATGAGAGTTATTTTCCTTGATTGAAACATATGTTTGTTCAAAATTGAATGGTGGTGTCAAAATTTCCTACCTCGCACAGACTGCCATTACGATAACGGTAGTATAGACTAGAGAAGAAGAGATAGTGTTTTACTCTATACATATACTATAAACTATATACATATACTATAACACTATCTATACATATACTATAACACTATCTATACATATACTATAAACTATATACATATACTATAACACTATCTATACATATACTATAACACTATCTATACATATACTATAAACTATATACATATACTATAACACTATCTATAGATATACTATAACACTATCTATACATATACTATAACACTATCTATACATATACTATAACACTATCTCAATATTCGTCTCTCTATCCTTCTAGGCTATGCTATCGTAATGGCAGCCTGTGCTACCTAATGGGTGGGTATACTATGAGTAAAATAAATTGTGTTTGTTTGTTTGTATGGAGTTTTACGTCATTTTCAACACAGTCATTTTCAAAACATGTAAGGTTATATATGACGGTCGATTTTTCGTGGTGGAGGCAGACCACCCACTTTTTCTGGGTAGAACAAGTACTGTACACCTCCCGCCATCCGTAAGAAGCGACACTTCCTCACAAGTCGAGCTCCCAGTGGGATTCGAACCCTCAGCGGTGAGAAGTGAAATAGGTAATTCATTGCTGGTTTAGGTATTATTGTGTTAGGGTTAGGTATTGTAGTTGTTGTTGTTTTTCGATTGTGGTACGCTTGTGGTGAATGGTGGTTAGCCAGTTGCACAGGTGTGCCACTTGTCGGTGTTGGGCTCTAAAAATGTTATTTGTTGAAAACAACTTTACTTATGTTTTTCGTGAGGGGAAAATTCCACAGTAATGTAGTTCTCTTAGTTCAGAATCTGGTTTATGTGATATGTATTTGTCCGTGCTGAGTTCAGAATCTGTTTTTTGTGATAGGTATTTGTCCGTGCAGAGTTCAGAATCTGGTTTATGTGAAAGGTATTTGTCCGTGCAGAGTTCAGAATCTGGTTTATGTGAAAGGTATTTGTCCGTGCAGAGTTCAGAATCTGGTTTATGTGATAAATCTGGTTTATGTGATAGGTATTTGTCCGCGCAGAGTTCAGAATCTGGTTTATATGATAGGTATTTGTCCGTGCAGAGTTCAGAATCTGGTTTATGTGATAGGTATTTGTCCGTGCTTTATGTGATAGGTATTTGTCCGTGCAGAGTTCAGAATCTGGTTTATGTGATAGGTATTTGTCCGTGCAGAGTTCAGAATCTGGTTTATGGGATAGGTATTTGTCCGTGCAGTGGTCTAATTACTTTTTGCTTGATAACACGCTATCCGATTTTTACCAAACTTGGCCAGATTGTTGATATCAATGAAAACTGTGAACAGTTCGATAAACCAGAGTTATATCCCCTTGGATTATTTTGGGAAATGCTGTGTTTTGATGAGTTAACACTACATAGCTCCTTCGTTTTTCCAGGACCTGTTTAATATGCATCTATCTACAGTCCCTGTTTTTTCATCTAATAGTTGTTGCTGTTGTTGTTTTTGTCATGCTAGCGAGCAGAGCGTCCACTAACCTTCTTTGCCTCTTGTTATTTACTTCTAAATCGACAATACAAAATATGCAGGTCCAGGACTATGGAGTAGGGACATTATAATATTGTTCGACCTTTATAACAGAACGAAAACGCATTTTGGTGTCGGACATGAGGGATAACAAAGTATATAACATGTATAACGTATTCTCAAAATTAAAGATCTTCTGTTTTAAATATGGAAGCATGGTTCTTTAATCAACGGGAGTAATAAATAATTGACGAAACTATTGTAATCTCTGTAATATATAGAACTTCAACCATTTCGCAGTAATCAATTTAATTACACAAATTTACATTTAGCATTAACCCTTAACCCGCTAGGCACGACTATAATAGCCTGTGCGTCCATTGTAAACCCAGCAAGCTGATCAGGGTTTACAATGTATGGCTGCTGATCAGTCATTTTCCCCAAAACACCCCTTTGTCGCACACATGCAATGGTCTTAATTCAAAGAAAGAACAGGCCATTATATATATGTAGCGGGTTAAGGGTTAATTGCTATACCGAAAGGATAAAGAAACGGATACTGGGAATTCCCGCTATATATTGTATGTATAATATGCTTTAATTCAATAGTACACAGATGCATTAGTCAGTAGGCCTTTACTTTCTAACTTCTAACGCTCTCATATTATATTTTAAATATATTTCGTTTTCGTGTTATGAAATTTCGTATTGGTACATTTAAACCGATTTATTTTCAGATGTGCTAGATGCAAGTGTTTTCATTAAAATCGATGAAATTCGATATGTTCTACGACAGGGCGTTATACAATCTCATTAAAATCAGACCCTTTATCACGCTACGATACTCTACACTACTAAGGTTGAGAGTATCAAAGCGTAATAGGATACGATTTTAATGAGATTGGGGCGTTAGACGTTTCTATTAGTATATAATACACCAAATTGAATTTGTTTCATTACCGATAGAATGCGTGTTATAATCACCTAATTCCACGTAATATTCCAGATATATCTCAATGCGTTTTGTACAAAAAGGGGCTACGATTTATTAGAGAAAGGACAACTCTGTCATGTAGTAGAATTTTTAATCAAAGTATACTTTGTTACTAGAAATTCATAACTGTTGAAGTTTCGCTTGAACAGGTCAAGCCATTTCAGTATTGTGTTTAATGTTTAATAAGAGATTGCAACGTTTAAAGCCAAAGTTTGCTCACCTGCTTGAGCCAAATGCGCATTCTGTCGATAATGAAACTTTAACGGGGTAACCATTGGTGTGTTTAACCGTCTTCCCGAAAGGACATGCCTAATGTCACTCTGTACCATTCGATTAGCAGTAGCATGTTAAACATACAAAATACCCATTATGCGTTTCTTTTTCTTTCAGCATATAAATTTCGTTCAAGAAACTATAAATGAATTAAAAAGTACATAACAGCACCGTTTTGTCTGTTCTCTACCAAGCTGAAGCTTGTTTGTTTTTTCCATAGCAACTTGAGATTTTTCTGGAATGATACGTGGAATTATGTGTGCATTATATAACTACACAGGCATAGTTATGCCTTTGCATTTGTTCATCCTTTCAGTATATAAAAACGTTTCCTTCATCCACCTACAAACTTCTTTTACCACTAACAACTATATTTAGCACCAAAAAGAAATAAAGTCAATGACTCTTCGTTGAAATTAATGTCTATTATTATAAAAATAAGTTTACATATATGTTCGTTGAAAGATAATGTTACATACATATGTTGATAGAGATCCTTTCCACATTTATAACGAGTGCAGCTTCGGCCAGCGAACTGCATACATTATATATTACATATATATTTCACTAGAAAATGGATTTCTATAGGTCAAACCATTCAATAAACGTAGTAATATACTAGTATCAATGGAACTTAGGATTAACATCAGAGCTGTAGATAAGTTGAGTTATTCAGTATTTTAGTCATACTTATTTTACAAAAAAACATTAGTTTTTGTTTTAAATTGTGAGTACCATTACTCATCAACTTACTACACATACTCTAAACTTTTAACAAGCATGAGTATATTATGTTTATGTATAGTCCAGCGCATATTTACATGATAAAAATTGTTCCAAACATGTGTCTAATATTAAGGTCATACAGTGTTTCTTTTGTTTTTACTTAACGTTCATTTAACCAATTAATATGAAATACTCGGAACGAGTTCCTTTTACTCATTCACTTTCAATCTGATGAGTAAATACTGACTGGAGTCAAAAATTTTCTACAGTTCTGCTGACATACGTTTGTTTTGACAGAAAAGTACGGTGTTCCGTTAGGGCCATCGTACCATCGCGTCATCG
The DNA here is from genome assembly GCA_037043455.1 of Cyrtodaria siliqua. Classification (NCBI taxonomy): domain Eukaryota; kingdom Metazoa; phylum Mollusca; class Bivalvia; order Adapedonta; family Hiatellidae; genus Cyrtodaria; species Cyrtodaria siliqua. The sequence goes on along the minus strand of JAWPHD010009638.1, from coordinate 37,841 downwards.
CCATCGTACCATCGCGCATCGACTTGTAAAGGTCGATAGGCGATGGTACGATGGCCCTAACGGAACACCGTAGAAAAGGGAGGTTACTTTTACGAAATATTAAATATCTTCGCTTCTAGTAACTAGTGATTCTTTACACGGAGTCCGTATTTATTAACGTAAACAAACAAAAACATATTGTTTAAATAAATAATCTTATTTTTACGGAATAAAATGCTGAAAAAGTTTTTGTCTAGATATAATGTTTCGGTTTTAGTGGCGTACAAACTTAAAGTTATTTTTAATCATTATTTGTAAATAGTTTAACCAAAAACAAGTGTTTCGTTGTAGCTGATGAAAAGCATTTACAATGTAACATGTAGTACAAACATACTAAATAAAATACAGAATTCACCTTAAGGCAGAACGTCAAATCTCGATATCGCAGTAGACGGGGCATAATAAATCAGCTGGTATAATGATACAATATCTGTAAAATTACGCTTTGTTTTTAACACAACATAATAATATAATTACGTTTTTGAATCCGAATAAAAATAGCCTAGTGTATTAATTTATGGAGGGTAAACGTTTGCAAAAAACAAAAACGTATACAGAAAATATATTTTGATTTTAAGGATGAGATGAATGAAAAGCAAATATATATAAAAATAAATAAAAAAAATTAAAAAAAACATTAAGATACAGGACAAGCGCCGACGATGACACGTGACTCACTGACGTCATTAAAGTTCCAACTTGAGTGTTGTCTGATCATAGTGTATAAAGGTACAGGTCCGCGTGGAGCCAGCGTACGTCACCATCTCAATCTTAATTAAAGGGACCCACGCCTTTTCCACCCCTTAAAACTCGCAGTGTCCTTTGAGTTGTCTCCATAGCTTGCATGTTTGCAAATCATTATGTGTACGTATTTGATCAGCTCAAACCAATTTGTTCTTACATATTTCAAATTGTGGATTGTATTGCACCAATAATATATTTAAACATTTAGAGAAAAATGGCAAACTTCAAATTGTATCTTCTTTTATTTAATTTTATGCAAGCATAGTGCCCTAATCTCAGATCTTGAATCCTGCACTAGTAGCGATTAAAAAGAAAAAAAAGGTAAAAGAAAACAAAGAAAACGTTGAACTTAGTGTGCTACCAAATACGTGTAGCACCAAGGCTGTGATTACATACAAAATTCATGGCTTCCAAATCAACAGGCAATTGCAACACTCATTTGCACAATTAAATTACAAATCACAGTCGGTAATAATTATAATACTTAGAATGTTATCACAGGTATTGAATACATAGTATGTAATTCAAAATAAAGGCTCAACGTATCCTATGCGTGCTCATTAAAGAGACCAACCCGCCAAATAACAGCATAATTACACTGCAAAACCGTTTATCAAAACTATATCCAAGTGTTCAGGTCATATAATAATGTATGTATGCCGATTAAAAGTTTAGGTTTACTTACGGGATCTTAAAATACCCGTGATTGAATATGCATAAAATGAATTATGAGTTGGTAACTCTTAATTTGAAGCTCCAGTTTTGGGGTTTGGCCTGGCTGGTTGCATTCTCAAAATATGTAAGTTATATACCTCAGTAGGTTTAGAAATAGTGTGCATATGTTGTAAAAGTTGGCTGCTGTTGGCGGGATAGCTACTTTAAACGCTGCTATACAAATACAGCTATCAAAATACAATAACAGATAAACACTTAAAATACAACTGGTATACAAAAAAGGAAGGTAAACATAACAAAAGTAAATAAAACTGAAAGTCAAAAATCCAAATGGAAGCTTATATATATATACACAAGGGATATGTTATATAACGCTAAGATTCCATGTAATGTGTCTCTATGATACTCAGATGTTGTGGCCATCTTTACATGTTTTTTTCCCGAAAAAATTATGAAGACTTCCTAGCCTGGCCCCATATTCTCGAAACTTTTGAGTCGAAATCTCCGACTAAGAAAATTAAAATCTTACTTAACGGTCATGGAATGACCTGAAACTTTACACAAATTGAGATAGTCATCAATTAAAAATGTCCTGAAAGTTTCGGGAAGGAAAACAATCACTGAAAAAATGTTACAGCTAACAGAAATGTATGAATTTCGAGCTTGAGCATAAGATTTTAGCTGAGCAAGTTTCGAGAATATGGGGCAAGTGGGGCCAGCTGGTCATTTTGTGGGGGAAATTGAAAAACGCGAGATACCTTTTGGGAAAAGAAATATTGAAAGATTAATTGTTTAAAGCGACATTTCTCAGTGCATACATGCATGACCACAAATAACAGTCAAGAAAATCGACCACAGTTGTGAACAATGACCACAAATATCGACCACAGTTGTGAACAATGACCAATTTTGAATTGTGAAGTAGCCGAATGTTGGCCCCTGTTATCGTAGAAGGAAAAAAACACGTGCTTTAATAGCATTAATAGCATGTGTTTCGGTCATTTTGAACAGATATGTGTTTGTTTACCATGAAGTCATTAAACTTGAAATAGCGAAAAAGTTAACGCTAACCCTAGCTATAGATATCTGCATACTTGCAGTTATATTTGTTTAATATTTGGACACTTCAGCTGTACACGGACTTGCCTCCAGGTTATTTCAAAATGGAAACCTGGCATAAATTGGTTACATATATGTATTTTGTCTTTTAATAATTGGCAACAGGAAGCTATAGTTTCATTTAGGTTTTAGTTAAAACCATAACCATAAAAATAATATTTTTTTATGATTTTGACCTTTAATAGTAATACAAGAGAAAAGATATCTTGAGATCGGACTTTGGAATACAAACTTCCCATGTTTCTTTTATTACGTTTTAATTACAAGTCGGGAGGCAAATCTCCTTACCCGGAAAGGTAGTTTGATCGAAATAATATTAAAACCACAGGGAATCCCAGCATTGCATAGACTTTTGATAATTTGCGCTGAAAAAGGTTAATTAATACTATATTATCCGTACATTTGCTAACATTCGCTAATAAAAACACGTTTAACATTCGCTAATAAAACACGTTTGAACCAAAGGACAGTGCATTTTTGTTAATACAGCAAATGTCTCAACTGTCGTTCGGTTCATAATAATGGTCAATAATGAAGGCTAACCGGTAGCCATGGGCCACTTATGCTTTTTGACGATGTGGCAAAATGTGATAGAGCAAACGAATGTGATACACGAAACGGAATGTTATAGACAGAACAATGCGGTAAACCAAACAAACCGTGGTAGACCCAACAACAATGTGATATATCATCGCAAATCATGTGTAGTTTATATTCCGGCGTGTTGGATATGATTTGTAGTTTATATTCCGGTGGTTTTAGATATCATGTGTAGTTTATATTCCGGCGTGTTGAATATGATTTGTAGTTTATATTACGGCGGAGTTGGATATGAGTTATAGTTTATATTCCGGTGTGTTGGATATGATTTGTAGTTTATATACCGGCGGTGTTGGATATGATTTGTAGTTTGTATTCAGACGGTGTTGGATATGATTTGTAGTTTATATTCCGGCGGTGGAGGATACGATTTGTAGTTTGTATTCAGGCGGTGTTGGATATGATTTGTAGTTTATATCCAGGCGGTGTTGGATATGATTGGTAGTTTATTTTTCGGCGGTGCTGGATATGATTTATAGTTTATATTACGGCGGTGGAGGATATGATTTGTAGTTTATATTCCGGCGGTGCTGGATATGATTTGTAGTTTGTATTCAGGCGCTGTTGGATATTATTTGTAGTTTATATTCAGGCGGTGTTGGATATGATATGTAGTTTATATTCCGGCGGTGCTGGATATGATTTATAGTTTATATTTCGGCGGTGGAGGATATGATTTGTAGTTTATATTCCGGCGGTGCTGGATATGATTTATAGTTTATATTCTGGCGGTGGAGGATATGATTTGTAGTTTATATTCCGGCGGTGTTGATATGATGTTTAGTTTATATACCGGCGGTGTTGGATATTAGTTACAGTTTATATTCCGGCGGTATTGCATATGAGTTATAAGGTTATATTCCGGTGGTGTTGCATATGAGTTATAAGTTTATATTCCGGTGGTGTTGCATATGAGTTATAAGTTTATATTCCGGTTGTGTTGGATATGAGTTGTAGTTTATATTCCGGCGGTGTTGAAGATGAGTTATAGCTTATATTCCAACGTGTTGGATATTAGTTATAGTTTGTATTCCGTCGGTGAAGATAGTTATAGTTTAAAATCCGGCGGTGTTGGATATAATTTATAGTTTATATTCCGGCGGAGTTGGATATGAGTTATAGTTTATATTTCGGTGTGTTGGATATGATTTATAGTTTATATTCCGGCGGTGTTGAAGATGAGTTATAGCTTATATTCCGACGTGTTGGATATTAGTTATAATTTGTATTCCGTCGGTGAAGATATGAGTTATAGTTTGTATTCCGGCGGTGTTGGATATAATTTATAGTTTATATTCCGGTGTGTTGGATATGAGTTATAGTTTATATGCCGGCGGAGGAGGATATGCAGAGTCGTTGACTTCTGAATAAGGTGGCGGCTGTTGCCATGAGGCAGATGACTGGGGGTATGCTGGCGGATATACTTGGCCCTGGGGCATCTGTCCTTGGCCCTGGGGCATTGGGCGACCGTATCCTTGTCCATGTGGGTGGTAGTGCGCGTTTAGTGTCGAAACTGAAAATATATATATATAATATAACGGTCTATATTTATTATTATCGATGTATGGAATCGTTGCTGTTAGTTCATCCTTAATTTAACCATGAACAATTATTGCTAATCAGTTTATAATATAAAATAGGCCAGACATGATGTGACACGTTTAAGCTCACTTACCTGTAACGTTGCTATGTGGATGTGGTTGGACAAGCTGACCTGGACGTAACTTTTTCTTTTTGGCAACCATAAATGCACACACAACACATATTGATACCAGAAATATTACACCGAATATTATCCCGACTATCGCTCCTATAGACAGACTGTTAGTACTGAAACAACGAAATATACACGTGACAGAGTGTGGGTACTGAATCAAAGAAATATATATGTGACAGAGTGTGGGTACTGAAACAATGAAATATACACGTGACAGAGTGTGGGTACTGAACAACGATTATTATATAACCTATAAATAGACGCGTTTTCATTGGCTAAAAAGTAATTTTTTAGAAAAAATATCTAGCGATATTGACCTGTTTTTTTCTGATATTGACCAGTTTTATAAAACTGTCCCGAGATGTGATATTATTGAAAAAATCTATTGTTTAATTGTTATAAACTGTCAAATTCAAATTGAGGGTTATATAATAAAACAGTTATGGACTTTTCAGCTGTTATACATGATGTTGATATGTACCAAAAAATCATTATTGACCTCGGCTATCGCCTCGGTCAATAATGATTTTTTTGGTGCATATCACATCATGTATAACAGCTGAAAAGTCCATAATTGTATAATATTCATGTGGCATACGGCGGATACTGAAACAACGAAATATAAATGTAACATAATGCGGATACTGAAACAACGAAATATACATGTGGCATACGGCGGGTACTGAAACAACGAAAAATAAATGTGACATAATGCGGGTACTGAAACGATGAAATATACATGTGACATACTGCAGGTACTGAAACAACGAAATATACATGTGACAGACTGCTGGTACCGAAACAACGAAATATACACGTGACAAACTGCGGGTACTGAAACAACGAAATATACATGTGACTGGCTGCGTTACTGAAACAAAGAAATATACATTTGAAAGACTATGGGTATACTGAAACATCGAAATATAAATGTGACAGGTACTGAAACAACGAAATATACACATGTTATCTTTCGACAAAATGTTGATACTGAACCAACGACATATTCACGTGACAGAGTGTGGGTACTGAAACAAACGAAATATACATTACATGAACTGCGGGTACTGAAATAACGACATATACATGTGACTTACTGTGGGTACTGATACAACGAAATATACATGTGACAAACTTCGGGTACTAAAACAACGAAAGATACATGTGACAGGCTACGGGTACTGAACCAAAGAAATATACATGGTACTGAAACAACGACTCAATACTTCTGATACTGAAACAACGAAATAAACATGTGTTATTGCCCTTACTAAGGTTTGGTATTCATAATACATGAATTACTTAGTTTTAAATTTAGTTTAGACCTTTGAATACGTCAGCAGAGGTGAAGGATTAGTATGGATAAGTCAAATTGCTATGTCGCTATACTGAGTATACCTACTTGAGAACCACGTATGTCCAAATGTGTTGATATCAGAGATAGGATGTGTAGACTGGCTAATTTAGACTTAGTATACAAAGGATATCTAAAGGGACACACGGCAATCTTGATTGTTTACAAACTCACGGCGTCCCGTTAGTTTTTCTACAAAACGTGCATTTGTTCAATCAATTATATTAGTTACAAGAGGGCCAGGATGGCCCGAGATCGCTTACCTGGTTATCTTCGGAAATATGAAACTGGAAGTACCATATATCGTAGCAGAGACCAGACCTGACATATATTGTTTCGAAAGTAGGTCACAGCAACCCGAAATTGTGCATGTGCTGTTGAAAATATTAAACCTCGGGCTTTTGTAGTTTCTGAGAAGATTTTTTTTTTCCTGATTAAGGTCTATATAAAACTGTGACCGTGCCAAATTTGACCCCAGGGTCACCATTTGAACAAACTTAGTAGAGGACCATAAGCTGATGCTACATGTAATACATGAGAGCTCTGTGCCTTGTGATTTCAGAGAAGTAGATTAAAAGTTTTTTTCCTATATAAGTCTATGAAAAACATGCAAAATCTCAATATACAAACTTTGGAACCCCAGGGCACGGCCATTATTAACCCTAGGGACTTCATTTAAACAAACTTGATAGTCTAGACGTTGGCAATCATTTTGAAAAGAAAAACTGTCGAAATCTGTCCAGCGGGTCTTTAGAAGAAGATTGTTTACGGTTTCGTCCATATACGGTAATGGTGGCCATCTTGGACGCCGCGCTGACCTATATTTAACAAATCAAAAAAGCATTCAACTAAGGATCATGCATGTGAAGTTTGGTCAAAAGTGTCCAAGTAGTTTCTGAAGAGAGGTCGTTTGAAGCAAAAGGTAACGACGACGGACGGACAGATGGACGACGACGCACGACGGGCGAAGAGTGATCCCAATAGAACACCTTGAGCGTTCGACTTTTTAAAAAAAAAAGAAAAAAAAAAAAAGTAAAAAATAAAGTAAAAAAAAAAGAAGAAGAAAAATCATGAAAAAAAAAAAATCAATAAAAAAAAATACACCTAGATCTAATTAAAAAAAATAATAAAAAAAATTCTGTTTAAGTTTGGTTAAGATTGCTCAAGAAATGTTGCCTGTAGGCCTATCATATTTGTCTGCGATTTGTATAGGAAATACTGGGAATAGAAAAGCTATATCTACTCGTTTGCTCTACTGGGAAATATCTCCCAGTGGGAGAACTGGGAAATTTCTCCCATTTCTGCTCATGTGAGATAGGCATTTTCCTCATGTGAGATTATATGTATCCATCATGAGTATCCATGTGAGATAGGTAAATCTCACCCGAGGGTCAGAATTGTACCCAGGGATGAGGCTCTGCCGAGTTCCTGGTTGCAATTCTGATCCCGAGGGTGGGATTTACCTATCTCACATGGATAAACTCATGGTGGATTCTTTTTCTTGCATATCAATGACATTTTGTGCATCGACGTCACCATTAATTAACATTTTAATGTTTTTAACACAATGACGTCATGCATCCGTTCACGTTATTGACGTCATTATTATTGCGCGTGAATTTAATCTCGACCCTTGGGTGAGATGGAAATATCTAACCCCGGTAAAATGACGGATTTCCTTGTCCGGTATGCAAGAATATAAGTATCCATTATGAGTATCCATGTGAGATAGGTAAATCTCACCCGAGGGTCAGATTTGTCAGGGACGAGGCTCTGCCGAGTTCCTGGTTGCAATTCTGATCCCGAGGGTGAGATTTACCTATCTCACATGGATATACTCATGGTGGATACTTTTTCTTGCATATCAATGACATTTTGTGCATCGACGTCACCAATAACTAACATTTTAATGTGTTTTGACACAATGACGTCATGCATCTGTTCACGTTCAGGGGCGTAGCCAGGCATACTCCTGTACGCCCGGGCGTACTCTAGAAAATCGAATGTGAAAGAATAAAAGTGCTTATTTGTTAAAATCAGCAATAAAAATTGAATGGAGGTAGTGGGTGAGGCACTATTTTTAAAAACACACTTAATGAATGGAGGCAAAAGCCTCCAAAATCTCGCTCAAATAAAGCCACAAACCTCCGAAATTGCACTCAAATTTCAAAAATTTCCCTGGGGAGGACCCCACCACCAGGAGGGGGACACCACTTCCCGCATCCTCCCCCAGGGCGTATTCTCCAATAGGCTTTGGCTACGCCTCTGACGTTATTGACGTCATTATTGTTGCGCGTGAATTTTATCTCGACCCTAGGGTGAGATGGAAATATCTAGCCCCGGTAAAATGACGGATATCCTTGTCCGGTATGCAAGAATTACCTATCTCACGTGGATAAACTCATGCCGTCATGGTGGATTCTTTTTCTTGCATATCAATGACATTTTGTGCATCGACGTCACCAATAACTAACATTTTAATGTTTTTTTACACAATGACGTCATGCATCTGTTCACGTTATTGACGTCATTATTGTTGCGCGTGAATTTTATCTCGACCCTAGGGTGAGATGGAAATATCTAGCCCCGGTAAAATGACGGATATCCATGTCCGGTATGCAAGAATTCTCTATCTCACATGGATACTCATGATGGATTCTTATAATCTCCCAGTGGGAGATATTTCTCAGTACGGAACATTGCTCGGCCTTTTCCGTCAGTGGTGGGAATGCCAAATGACGTTCCGATTGATTTACGGACGTCGTCATCAAATTCCGCCACTAGGAAATAACGATTACGGAAATTAACGAAGAGTTCCGGTTCCACTTGTTTTGTTTGTATGACGTAACATCGTCTTGGATGACGCAACGCCGTCTTGGCGTTCTCGTGCAAACTGGTGTAAAAAGGCGTGAATCATTAGAAATATTAATAAAATATCATTTTAAATTATGTAATATATAGTTTAATAACCAGTGTTTTTGAGAAACTGAAAATATCTCCCTCGCTAGAGAGATGGCCCCGATATAAAGAACTCGTCCTCCGCACTCGTTCTTATATCTCCGCACTCGTTCTTATATCGGATGCCATTTCTCTACCTCGGGAGATATTTCCCGTATCTCAAAAACACTGGTTATTAAACTCTATGTAAAACTGCATTTTTGCTAATTCAATGGTCATAACTCTGGTGTTACTGGTCCGATCGTGCCCGTTATCGAACTCGTCCCCGTTATCGAACTCGTCCGATATCTTATGGTCATATACAATATGTACAAGCTTGGTTATGATTGCTCAAGGAATGTGGCCTTTATCGTGTAAACAAGATGAAAAACTGATTTGTTTGGCTAATTCAGAGGCCATAACTCCTGTGTTACCTGTCCGATCTGGCGCATTATCGAACTCGTCCGATATCTTACGGTCATATACAATCTTTATAAGTGTGGTTAAGATTGCTCAAGTAATGTGGCCTCTATCGTGTAAACAAGATAAAAGTTGACGACAGACGACATACGACAGACGACGGACGACGGACGAAGAGTGGTTACATTAGGGTTTCAGTGGTAGGGGTAAACTTTCCCCACTCCTGGGCGCTTCCCAAGCACACAAGTTGAGCTAATAAGAATAGTATAAAGCAAATTCTCTTTTCCAGGTTATTAACAGTTGTATTGCACCAATACTATATTTAAACCTATGGTAGAATAAGACGAACAAATGAAAACCTAACATTTTATTTAATTATAAAGTCAAAATGATACTGGATAAACTAATTAGCACTTCAACAATTTGCCGTGTGTCCCTTTAAAAAACACATTGACACGTGACTGTTTAGGAGCTAGTCTAACTCACCAGCATCGAGAGTTGTTGTCACAACAGTAGTAGCCATCGTCACAATACGTATATACGTCTCCATAAATGTCGCAGACATCCCTACCAGCATCAACACAAGTCCCTGTAATAAAACGGAAAATCATTTGTATAAGGTCGAAGTAGTAATAGGTCCATATACCATTACTACTCGAGTTCGAAGTAGTAATAGGTCCATGAGTACTCGTACGTTGAGAGGTGGTGTGTCTAGCAAAATAGTTTATAAAAAAATAAACTGCGGTGTGTGGGTGTAGGTGTCTGGGGTGGGTGTTTGTTTGTGTTGGCTGGTTGGGGTGTGAGAGGGGCAACAATATGAATCACTCAAAGTGTGTGTGTGTGTGTGTGTGTGTGTGTGTGTGTGTGTGCGTGCGTGCGTGCGTGCGTGCGTGCGTGCGTGTGTGTGTGTGACAAACAACACACACACACACAGTCACTTATCAGTCATATCGGGTTGGTAGAATGGTGGGTGATGATTGATCAAAACAAATAACTTATGACTCTAATGAAGATAAAGTGGAAATAAATATCATGTTCGCGGTCCCTGTTCATATCTAAACATGCATGGTTTTCTGTAGATGTGAGAATCACATCTCTTATGGTACATACTATGATTCTCACTGTGGTAGGAACCATAAGCGCTATGATTCTCACTATTGCAGACGCCATAAGAGCTATGATTCTCACTGTGGTAGGCACCATAAGAGCTATGACTCTCACTATTGCACACGCCATAAGAGTTATGATTATCACCATGGTAGGCACCATAAGAGCTATGATTCTCACTATTGCAGACGCCATAAGAGCTATGATTCTCACTATTGCAGACGCCATAAGAGCTATGATTCTCACTATGGTAGGCACCATAATAGCTATGATTCTCAATATTGTAGATGCCATAAGAGCTATGATTCTCATCATGGTAGGCACCATAAGAGCTATGATTCTCACTATGGTAGACATCATAAGAGCTATGATTCTCAAGGGCTATGATTCTCATTATGGCAGGCACCATAAGAGCTAAGATTCTCACTATGATAGGCACCATAAGAGCTATGATTCTCATTATTGTAGACGCCATAAGAGCTATGATTCTCACCATGGTAGGCATCATAAGAGCTATGATTCTCACCATGGTAGGCACCATAAGAGCTATGATTCTCACTATGGTAGACACCATAAGAGCTATGATTCTCACCATGGTAGGCATCATAAGAGCTATGATTCTCACCATGGTAGACACCATAAGAGCTATGATTCTCACTATTGTAATCACCATAAGAGCTATGATTCTCACCATGGTAAACACCATAAGAGCTATGATTCTCACCATGTTAGGCACCATAAGAGCTATGATTCTCACTATGGTAGGCACCATAAGAGCTATGATTCTCACCATGGTAGGCACCATAAGAGCTATGATTCTCACTATGGTAGGCACCATAAGAGCTATGATTCTCACTATGGTAGGCAACATAAGAGCTATGATTCTCACTATGGTAGACACCACAAGAGCTATGATTCTCACTATTGCAGACGCCATAAGGGCTATGATTCTCACTATTGCAGACGCCATAAGAGCTATGATTCTCACTATGGTAGGCACCATAAGAGCTATGATTTTCACTATGGTAGACATCATAAGAGCTATGATTTTCAAGGGCTATGATTCTCATTATGGTAGGCACCATAAGAGCTAAGATTCTCACTATGGTAGGCACCATAAGAGCTATGATTCTCACTATTGTAGACGCCATAAGAGCTATGATTCTCACCATGGTAGGCACCATAAGAGCTATGATTCTCACTATGGTAGACGCCATAAGAGCTATGATTCTCACTATGGTAGACACCATAAGAGCTATGATTCTCACCATGGTAGGCATCGTAAGAGCTATGCTTCTCACCATTTTAGACACCATAAGAGCTATGATTCTCACTATGGTAATCACCATAAGAGCTATGATTCTCACCATGGTAAACACCATAAGAGCTATGATTCTCACCATGTTAGGCACCATAAGAGCTATGATTCTCACTATGGTAATCACCATAAGAGCTATGATTATCACCATGGTAGGCACCATAAGAGCTATGATTCTCACCATGGTATGCACCATAAGAGCTATGATTCTCACCATGGTAGGCACCATAAGAGCTATGATTCTCACTATGGTAAGCACCATAAGAGCTATGATTCTCACTATGGTAGGCACCACAAGAGCAATGATTCTCACTATGGTAGGCACCATAAGAGCTATGATTCTCACTATGGTAGGCACCATAAGAGCTATGATTCTCACTATGGTAGAAACCACAAGAGCTATGATTCTCACTATGGTAGGAGCTATGATTCTCACTATGGTAGACAGCACAAGAGCTATGATTCTCACTGGGGTAGACACCATAAGAGCTATCATTCTCACTATGGTAGACATTTTAAGAGCTATGATTCTCACATCTAGGTGTGCAGTTACCAGTTCCCATCGGAACGAATTCTACGTGTATGAAATGACGGCTATTATGTTTGGCTCAGATTGCTACTTCAGGCCTGTAGCCAAGCCCCGCAATTTACCCCGATGGAGGCGATGACGAAGTGGAGAGTTTTGAATGTGTGAGAATAGTGTTTTATGTTATTTCAAGCACATGCTAGGCCATATAGGACGGTCGATATGTTTGTGGTAGAGGCCACCACATTATTCCAGGGTAGTAGCTCCCGCCTTCCGTATGAATCCACACATTCTCACTTGACAAGTAGAGCTCCCAGTTGGATCGAACCCGCAGAGGTGAGAGGCGAGAACGTTTTAGACGCAATATTTTTACTATCCCAGCCACGGAGGCACTGTGAAGTGGAGGGAAATATAACAAGAACAAGAATATAGCACGTTGATTGTGTCTCTGTTTACGTGAGTAAAATGAAGTTCGTTTTATTATTCCGGACGTCTAATTCTAATTTGTCATGCAAAATAATGTTTAGACCTATTTGATTCAATTCTGTAGACAAGCCTCTTTAAATGTTTTACGGGACAGCACCGAGAGGTGTATGCTAATGACTACAACCGTTGTCATAACAAGACATGCTTTAATGTCTGAACTCTCGTCTAATTTTAAAAACTCGTCTAATTATATAAACTCGTATGACAGTTAAAAAGCGTCCCATATTTTGTCCTTGTGTTAACGATATACACGATATCTAATATTGACCTACGACTTACCAGGAGACAGTGCTTAGCGTCGGTATTCGTCAATAAAACTAGTACGGTTTTGTTTATATAAATGTTCGTGGTCCGTTTTTAAAAAATGTTTTCTTAAGTTACTGAAAGCTCTTTACCGAGGTGTCTGTGTGTAATCGTATGTAACTGTGGATAGCATATATTACTGTGCAGAATGAATTTCATTTTTAATAAGAGCTACTTTTAGTCTGATTCATTATGTGTTGGCACTTTAGAACAGAAACTGTCATTATTTGTCAATTTACAGTCGGATTCCAACACCGCCTCGCATTACGTGGTCCCGCCTTAATTCCATTATGAGAGGGGAAAGCTTATATAAGCAGGATTTTCGACAACAGAATACGTTTACAAACATTTTTTATTTAAAAAAATGCGATAACCTGTTTAAAATTACCTATGGAATGTTTTAATTTTACAGTAGATTTCATAGATGGTCACTAAAACAATAAGGACTACAATTTCAATTTAAAATTTAAATTTAAGTCATTTGCAAATAGTTCTTTAAGGCGTTAGCAACAAACATAATAAGTAAATTAGTAATGTTTTTAAACTGTACCGGTCGTGACGACCGGTCGTGACGTCAACGTCATGACGTCAAATTGCGCGAACGGCTCAATGACATTGACGCTCAATTAAAATGGGTTAAATATCGGCGATTACCTTAAAAAAGTAAAGGCTCGATGCAATAAATCAGTTATTGGGGTTGTTACTGACCCCCTACAGAAATATGTTGGGTCAGTAAGATTTATAGCGGGCGAGGCGATAGCGATAAATTAGTTATTAGGTTTGTTACTAACCCTCTACAGAAACACATATTGCTTTACTGAGTTTGTTACTGACCCCCTACAGAAATATGCGGGGTCAGTATGATTTATATGGGGCGAGGCAATAACCGAGTCCCTCTATATATCTGACAGACCCCACATATTTCTGTAGGGGTTCAGTAACAAACCCAATAACTAATTTATTGCATCGAGCAACTTTTTTAAGGCAAACACCGATATTTAACCCATTTTAATTGAGCGTCAATGTCATTGAGACGTTTGCGCAATTCGACGTCATGACGTTGACGTCACGACCGGTACATTTAAAAACAGTACTAATTTACTTATTATGTTTGTTAATAACGCCTTAAAGAACTATTTGCAAATGATTTAAATTTTAAATTTAAATGTTGTCCATATTGTTTTAGTGACGCTCTATGACATCTACTGTCCCACTATAGAATAATAGAGGGTCGCCATGTGACTACTTTAATCCAATGGAATTCCTAGGATTTTGTGCGAGGTGCAATAAACCCTGTATGTGGATTGACTAGATATATTCCAGACCGCCCCTGCCCCCACCATGCTCTTAATGTTTCTTTAGACCCTCAGACAACTAGTAAAATATAAGGATGTTTGACCTTAAAAGGTGAGGCACTGCATGTCTTATGCATAGTTATAATCAATTAGTATCATTTAAAAAGTTGATTGTGAAATGTGTCCGCTTTCCTTTATATAATTATGTTTCATGTGTTCCTCCAATGTATGCACTCCTCACTGCCCACAAACACTTGGTTGCAATATTCGGGAATGGAAAACATGGTCAAGTTCGATACCAAGAGTGGCCGTAGAACGTGTGTCATAAGTCGATGGTCGATGTCAAGATGCGATGGTCAATGGTAAGATGCGATGGTCGATGGTAAGATGCGATGATAAGATGCGATGGTCGATGGTAAGATGCGATGGTCGATTGTAATATGCGATGGTCGATGGTAAAATGCGATGGTAAAAAGCGATGGTTGATGGTAAGATGCGGTGGTCGATGGTAAAATGCGATGGTAAAAAGCGATGGTTAATGGTAAGATGCGGTGGTCGATGGTAAGATGCGATGATCGAATGTAAGATGCGATGATCGATGGTAAGATGCGATGGTAGATGGTAAGAGGCGATGGTCGATGGTAAGATGCGATGGTCGATGGTAAAATGCGATGGTAAAAAGCGATGGTTGATGGTAAGATGCGGTGGTCGATGGTAAGATGCGATTGACCATTGACTATCGCATCTTACCATCGACCATCGCCTCTTATCACGCATCTTACCATCGACCATCGCACCTTACCATCGACCATCGTATCTTACCATCGACCATCGCTTCTTACCATCGCATTTTACCATCGACCATTGCATCTTATCATCGACCATCGCCTCTTACCATCACCATCGCATCTTACCATCGCATCTTACCATCGACCATCGCATCTTACCATCGCATCTTACTATCGACCATCGCATCTTACCATAGAACATCGCATTTTACCATAGAACATCGCATTTTACCATCGACCATCGACTAGTGGTAAGATGCGATGGTAAGATGGCCCTAACAGGACACCGTACTTTATCGAACGATTATAATGCGAATTAGTATACAATATGACGCCCCAGTTGGCTCACATTTATTTCACTTCTTTTTCTCGACTTCCGCTTTCCGAATTCCGCATTCTGAATTCCGCATTTATAAGAATACAAAAAAGATAGTTATGTTGTTTTTTATTCTGATTTTCAATTTCTCTTTCTAAAATGTATTCTTAGATAAAGCTTAAATGTGTATTTGTTTTTTCATGTATATACATAATAAGTCGTATTTGCACACTTCCCTGGGAAATGTTCACCATAATCTGAACAATAAGCCGATTCAATTAAATACATTTTCCGACAGTTGTATGATCTTGGGTAGAAGCCATAATCCTTTACAATTATAAATTGTAATTATATGTTGTATTGTACGATCGTGTTTAAACAAGTATTAAGCCGTGTATATAGCAGTTAGTGTTTGTTTGGATGATTGTTTTAGTGTCGTATCATGTAGAACATATTAACTTATAATATATAACATTCTATTGGAATGTATTAAAGGGATACATGGCAATCATGAAGTTTTTATCACAGCAATTAAATTAGCGTCTCGATTTATTTATCCAGTATCATTTTGACTTTAAACTTTGCTTGCAAATAATTAAATATTGTTTTGAATTTTCATTTGATCATCTTATTCTACCATAGGTTTGAATACATTATTGGAGCAATATAATCAACATGTAATAATATGCAAACATAATTTGCTTATTGAACAAATGCAAGTTATGTAGAACAACTCATTACATGTGAGAGTATTAACTTTCATACGCCTATCCAACCCCTTCTCCAAGAAGCGAAAACATGGTTGGCTGCATGTGGTATGAAATAAAACCTTAACTTCGGCTTTAAAATTGTAAAACTAAAACATTTAATAGGTAATTTTAAACAGTCTTTCGCATTTTTTTCCGGTTTAAAATGTTTTTAAACGTGTTTAATTGTCGAAAGATAGATAGATATATAGATAGATAGATAGATAGATAGATAGATAGATAGATAGATAGATAGATAGATAGATAGATAGATAGATAGATAGATAGATAGATAGATAGATAGATAGATAGATAGATATAGATAGATAGATAGATAGATAGATAGATAGATAGATAGATAGATAGATAGATAGATAGATAGATAGATAGATAGATAGATAGATAGATAGATAGATAGATAGATAGATAGATAGATAGATAGATAGATAGATAGATAGATAGATAGATAGATAGATAGATAGATAGATAGATAGATAGATAGATAGATAGATAGATAGATAGATAGATAGATAGATAGATAGATAGATACTTTATTGACTTAAACTTTTACAGTTTCTCATCATTACATACATAATTTGTAATACATAATTATAATCACATGACAGGTTACACATACTTCTACACACTCACTTATAGTTCAATTTTCAATACTCCTAAATTAATCATAGCTCATATAAATCACACATTTTAATCAATAATCCAACGATATCAAAAAACAAAAGGAATTATATATAAAATAACAATTTATGTGAGGATGTACTTGAATATATTTTAAGAAATAAAATTTGGAATAGAACATCTGACAGTAAACGCCTCTGACAATTATTTACTTTATGATATACGTTATACAATCCTGCTAATATAAGCTTTCCCACCGCTTAAGGTAATTAAGGCAGAGCCATGTAATGTAACGGGACGCCGTGAGTTTTGAGTTTTGAGAAAACCAAGATTGCCATGTGTTCCTTTAACTAGATTATATCACATTACTTAAACATATTTTACTGGCAATATTTTACATACAGTGACAAACATGCATGTACATATGACAAAAAACAACATTAAGACAAATGGGTCGGGTAACACATTCTAACAACAATAAACCACATTCACAGTTGGAAAATGTTCCTTTGAATTTGTAGGACACGATAAATATGTCATAAAAACATAAGCTGGAAACAGTTTTCAATTATGTACCCTGAGTTTTTGTGTATATTATACATGTGTATGCCCTGCCTCACAAGTGGAACATAAATGTTCCTAGGACACGATGAATATGTCATACAAACATAGGCTGGAAACAGTTTTCAATTATGTACTCTGAGTTTTTGTGTATATTATACATGTGTATGCCCTGCCTCACAAGTGGAGCATAAACTGTCAATCGTGTCAGTCTGTCCGTACGTAAAGTTGTACATTCAAGTTCGGCTTTAACTCGTGTATTGGAGACCCTCCGTGGCACGAGCACCTCGTGTATTGGAGACCCTCCGTGGCACGAGCACGTTAATAAAGTAAACAGTAAGAGTATGCCCAGGCTGGATCCCGGATTCATAAGTAACCTGACCCTATCTTTGGTGCGGCTGTAATTAACATATACTATGTTGATGAGGCGTTAAAAGGATTTAATTCAATGAATGTTGAAATCAATATCGAACCCGGTAGAAAGATTCTCTACATATAATATACGTTCATATACTAAATATATAAGTATATAATTAGGAAAGTGTACGTCTATTAAACGTTCCTGGTATAATGTATAATATATACGTGAAAATAATTAAGAACTTCACAGTACGCAGTAATACAATGTAAATACTGAAAATTACAAGCATTTGTGTTAAATAAAGTATACAATGTCGTTAACAGAGTAGTCATCTCTTTCTCATACGTAATTAAGTATTAATTTTGGGTGAATAAAAAGGCGTTCCATGTATTTGATAACAGATAGAATTTGTCTGTAATAGTATAAATTAACAACTGAATAAATGATCGTACTTAATAAATTAATTAAGTTAATTTGAGAGATATTCTGTCTCCGTAATATTACGACATCTTGTTGTTTTTTACACAGACGACATTGTTTCCAAATAAGCTACCATCAATTTCAAAGTTAAACCCTTTCTTTTTAATTCATTTAAAAAAAACAACATAAAACGTATGTACTTACCACAATATGCTAAAATTCCGAAAATGATCAGAGTTAAATTAGAAATCGTCTGTATGACAGTCACCATCATGATTTTAACTCTATCAAACTTATTTAACTCGCGTATGTCCTACTCTGTGAAACTTGTATAACACGCGTATGTCCAACTCTATCAAACTTATATAACTCTATTAAGTCCAACTTGTATAAAACTCGTATGTCCTACTCAGTAAAAGTTGTATTAAACAACTTTTGTCAATAAACACCAAGTAAAACGGTTGTGTGATAAGATATTTTAATCAATCGATTGACGCGTTCTTATAAATACAAAGGTTCTTTGACTGCGTTAACACACCTTAACAATTCATGTTAAGCCAACATTTTCTTGTATTTCGATTATGTTTTATGTTAAATAAAATGGCCGCTATCATATTTTAAAATGTATTGAAGACGTATGTTTACAAACGAGTTTACCCAAGGAGTTTACCTACGTTGTAATAGATATGTATGAACACGAACGCATTTGACCTCACAGTATGAACTTGAAACACCCATGTGAAACTTTAACGTCGTTTTTCCAATAAACGGGTATTGATTTTTAATTTATATTTAATACATCGTTGTGGAATAATGTGTGTTTTATAGAAAGCAATAGTTTAATAAATTATCATATGTCAAAACAGTAACAGTCACATATAAAATAAAACTGTGTTAGTTGATATCATGCCATCATTTTAAAGAGACACACGGCAGTCTTGGAGTGTTTATCAAACCACAGACATATTAATCAACAGATAGGAAACTTCCTAACTTAACCAATCAAGTAACCAACATATCACGTAATATCTTAACTTTTCCCTCAATTATTCACTGATTTTGATGAAAATACATTCAAAAGATTCATCAGTGGGATTATAATAATTTATGTTTATTTTTAAAATAAGAAATTGTGTAAAAAGCTGTCATCATTTTTCGCCTTTCTCTTAAAAATAAAGGTTTTGAAATAGTCAAAGTTTCCGTCAAACTCCTTTTTTGCTCTAAATGCAAGAGAAAGCAAAATACAATCATTGGAAAGAAAATTAAATTTGTGATGGGATTTGAATTTTCGTTGTGTCCAATCTATTTGTTATTCGGTCTGTGATCCAACATTGAAATTAGTGGCTCAGTTTAGTAATCAAGTATCATTTTGACTTTAAACCTGCTTGCATATAATTAAAATATAAGTTTACGTTTCCGTCTTATTCTACCAGAGGTTTAAATATATTATTGATGCAATATAATCAACAGTTCATAATATGCAAAAACAATTTGCTTTAAACTAGTCTTATAATTAATATTAATGACTGAAACACATGCAAATTATGTAGAAAACTCACGGGACGCAGTTTCTGAAAAAAAAATCAAGATTGCAGTGAGCCCATTTAATATTTTCGGGGGATAAACTGGCACCTTTCTCCATAATTGAGTCGGTTATTTATACCGTTGCGTTCACATGATTGTTTGTATTGTGTGTTACGTCATTTTCAACACATGAACAGGTTATATATGACGGTCGATTTTTATTTTGTGGTGGAGGCAGACCACCCACTTTTACTGGGTAGAACCAGTAGTGATCACCTCCCGCCACCCGTAAGAATTGACACTTCCTCACTTACAATTCGAGCTCCCAGTGGGATTCAAATCCGCAGCAGAGAGAGGAGAAGGTTTACAACGCAACGTCGTTAACCATTCGGCCGCGGAGACGCTACGACTCTCAAATGAATGTTGAACGTAAATGCACCGGTTTCTCTTGTTTAAATATAGTTTCTATTAAAAGAGGTAATTTAAGTAACATAAAAGAGTACAAGTACGTGCACTCACATTTATTTATGTTTTCTATTTTCTATTAAAGCAGGGAGTACGGTATACAGTATACCGTACTCCCTGATTAAAGCTACTCTTTTTTTTATATATTTTTTTGTAGTAACAGGAAAAATATCGACTTGTATTAATTGTTTCTATTTCACATCACTGGAGATTTTATATAAGAAAATCTGAGCAACTCATGGGCTATATTCATAACTTTCACATCTGGTCAACTTCCGGTAGGTTGAGATATTCAGTAAGTGAAAATAAAGGTGTTTACTCGGACTTTATCCTCAAACTCTACATGAAAAATGAAAACATTAGACCATGATTTAAATTAAATGTATCCATATTGGTGTTTTAAAATCAGGCAACACCAAAAGAAGATACGTAGATGTACACATAAAAATAAAGCTTTTAATATAATTATCAATTACAAACTAGTTTTATAAAGGGCTAAAGTCAGTTGAGCACCAACGATAAACACCGAGTTTACCCCCTACCAGAATGTGGAGGTCTGTTAGTTTTATTGATCACTGATTGGTCAAATTATTTTGATGATGTCATGTGAAAGTTATGAATACCTGCTAACATGGCGCTTATAATCGGAGTTAGCTTTGAGAAGCACAGCTGCTATGGTTTTATAAAAATGCACCTACAACCTACCACAGCTTCGTCCCTCTACCTAATTTTCTCTTATACATAATATCACTCGAGCATAGTTCTATGGCAGTTCATTTGAACAAACTTGTCGGAATATAGAATTATCAATATATGTTATATATGAGAGCTTTATAATCACGACTATGATAGTCTAAGGGTAGGCAATTATTAATAATGAAAAAATGTCGAAATTCATGAAAAAAATAAATATATATCTTTCATTTCTGTCTTGAAGGTAAAGCGTCTTGTATGTAAAACTTTATATATACATTATATTTGTCTTCTATATCTTTGTTGTGTATATATTAATTAAATAAAACTTTTAAAAATTGAAACAAACGTGTGCAAAATTATTCATATTCCCTTATAAAAATCTGATAAAAATGATCTCACCATGCAATTACCATGCAATTATCACCATTATAATCATCAAGTCGCACTGCAAACCACAAACAAATTAGCGCCCATGTTACCACTATATATTCATCTTTATATATTTACATTAATTTTTAATTAATACTTCATTTTTCATATTATTTTTGCGCACAATATGACCTATTTATGTGTCGACGTGCCGTAAAACACCATTCATTCATTACCACTATATATTCTATACATGGGACGCTTGCTCCTAAAATGGTACGCTTATACGCTGGTACGCTTATGTAATATGGTACGCTTGCTCCTGCATCGGACTGTATATTGATAAAAGTCCAGACTCAGGCGAGATTATAAGGAAAGCTCTGGCTTATGCAAGATTATTTACCTTTATAATGGGTCGGAGGCTGAGGGCTCTATTTTAATCCCAGAATGGGTGTATGATTTACGTTTCATTAAAATTGTTTGTCGGAAGATTAGCTGATTTAATAACAGATGGTATGAAATGTGTATCTTAAGCAACTCTACCCACCCCAATTAATTATAACAAAATCTACTAACTACTACAACGGCGGACGAACCGTATTAGGTACGACATTGAGTGGAAATTGTGTAAGCACTACAATATTTGCATATTTCCACGTGACCGATAAGGTCGGAAGGAAAATGGATTTGTTGGCAAGTTACGGTGATGAACAAGATTCATCAACACAAGGCAGTCCTAGAGAGGTACATATTCCGTTTTTTGTTAACATATCACTTTTCAAGTTGTGTAACGTATTCGATTACAAATAATGTTGGTTATTTGTTTGCACGTTTGCAATTTTTGTAAACTTCCAAAACAAAATGGCCGACATCGTCTTCTCCGATAAACAAGTTCCAACTTCCTGGTAATGTTTCCCGAAAATGAGCATTGAGGCAAATTGCATAACTTGTTAAAACTATATATTCGTTCGTATTTTGGATATTAAACAACCAGTAACTAGAATGTGAGATTGTTTCGGTGAGTTATTTTTTAAAATGGCATTCATGAGTGATAAAAATAATGTATCTGACCATGAATAAACAAATTATATTGATCCGAAAAAACCCCATATGATCTTGTTTATATCCATAAATATGCATATTAAAACAATTGGAAAAAACAACATTTGTATTAATGTGAACTCTCTGGGGTGTCAAGAATGCTGAGAATACTCCCTAGTGCCCCGTAAATGTTCAAATTCCAAATGGGGGGACATGGTTTTTCAAAAACTTTTGCATTACCTTAGACAGATAAGATACATTTTATTTAAAGTAGGCAAGACATACATGACCAGGGTCTTCTACAGAGATACTTTAAGGGATAGGGGAGATTTAAATTTGAATATCAAGGAGTGGGTATGGGAGGGAGTTCGGGTGACCAATATATTTAGCCTCGGGATCTTATTTTTAAGGGTTTTGATTTTTAAGGGATATGTCAGAGATCAAAGGATAGGGGGAGTAGGGGGAAATTAGATTTTAGATTTAAGACATAGGGGAAATATGCTCTTAAATGCCCTGTGGAAGACCCTGATAACATTACAACATAAGACCTCACAAGGCATTGAGAATGTTACATTGTATGCCATCTTTGATGTAACGCCTTTCCTGGATGCAGGGACAATGATAATTATCAAGTGTGGGAAAGGAAAACGCGTATTGTACAGATACAGCAGTGTTCGACACTAACTTTTTGGACCTACTAGCCCCGGGGGCTAGTTGGTTTGGAATTTCACTAGCCCCCCTTAATTTCTACTAGCCCTGCTACCAACGGTACCAAATCCTCATTGTATATTGATTTGACGGGGTTGGTTATAAAATTACAACACAAATCAGATTCCAAATTTGTGACATCGCTGACAGCACCCTCCGTCACAATAACCTGATCTCGTGGCAGTCTGCACCTCTGTTAAGAAAAGTAACATACTGTGATGATTATTATATTAATTTATTATAGCATTTCTGAACAATGTACATGAGAAACACAGAAATTAGAAATTATTATGATAGAGCTTTTTGTTTTTTGGCTGGTGGAGAAAGCCCCAAAAATCGATCTATGTTTGCACCGTTTATAGCACGTTCATAATTCGCGGCATTCTCCGACGGAAGCGGAAACAACTGCTGAAATCGTGGTCATAAAAACGCTTGAGAAAAGCTGTCTAGTTTATAAGGCGTAGTTACAAGCGTTTGTGTGATTCGGTATCGGGCTGGTATCACGCGGTAAACGAAAGCAAAAAGAAAACAAATGTCGTTTTACGCGTACTAGTAGAGCAGCAGTTTTAAGCGAGAATCTGCGGAACATTAATGATTAACAGTGCTTGAGATTTTATTTATATAATGCCAACGCAAATTGGGTACGTGTTTGTTCTACAATCTACTAGCCAATCGGGCTAGCTAGACTATCGTACGTGCTAGCCCGACGGTTACTTTTACTAGCCCCGGGCTATTGGGCTAGCGTTAGTGTCGAACACTGTACAGATGCCCAGGGCACATTATTGATATCTGTACTTGTGTCGATCAGTAACATACATGGACGTGAATGAAACATGTTAACCTCTTCCAATGGTAGTATCTTGCACAGAATAGCCATAATGGGGTGGCCTAGTTGGTTCCAGTATTTATTTTTTTGTTTTTAAGGAATGGTAGCAGGACCCTTTAAAGGGGGAACCCTCGTGATATTTGTTTTTAGCAAGGGTATCATGGGTATGGTCAGCCCCAATCCTGTAAACTTCAGGGCTCTGGAAATATTTTGAAAGTCTCTTGCCCTGCCCGTAATGTCACTTGCCCCACATTTAAGAATACTTAATTGCCCTTAAAATTGGCGCTCGTGTTAAACGGGACGGACCGCCGCATAATTTGGACCATTATACTCAGTTAAAAAAGAAAGGGAGAATGTATTTCATGTATTAGTTAATACATTGTATTTATTCATATAAAAAAATCAATGGTTGCATTTTCTTCTTTGGTGTCTGTTGCATATTTGTGTTAATTAAATCATAAAATGATGAATGTGACAGTATACAAACTCATTTTATTCCGCCCTCCCACCTCACCAATCACCACACACACAACCCCATTATTTTTGATGACCATCCAAAAAAATTGCTTGGCAGCTAGTGTATGGAATTTTAAATGTCACAGTGTGTACAATTAACCAGTTGACAGAAAAAAAGAAGCTAAATTGTGTTCATTTAAATGAGTGACAAGCAAAGAAACAAGACATTAAAAAAATTCACTTGGCCCCTAATTTCTGCAACCATGGTAACGTTCCTACGCCTTTGTATTTTAACTAAAGGGAATTAGATGAAAGCAAGAGGCATGAATAGGGTTTCCCCTAGGAATTGTTTAAGAAGTAGTAGCAGTAACCTTATTTAACAAAAGCGAAAGTTCAGAACTTGAGAAAAAGGTTCCGTGATTGTTCTGAAATCGCGAAAACTCATGACATGCGCATATCGCTAAGTTTTGCAACTTATTTGTGTAGTATGCACTTCCATATATACGTTTAATTACAGACTATATCAATGAAATACACCAAATACCTCACAAAAGCGCATAACGAGTGCTTCTTGTAAAAGAAAATGTATTTTAGTTTGAAAAAATCTTAGGCAAGATTATCTAAACAAAAACATAACGTCACGTGGGTCTGTCAGTCATTATATTTGCAAATTAAGAGTTTCTGATTTGATTGATGGAAGGGTCCAAATGTCATTCAGAGATTATTTGGAAACAATTCCTGAAAATAGCTATGTTTATGGTTGGAAGGTCACGGACATAATTGTCGCGATTTTATTGGCCGATGGACACACGTCTGACGGTCATGTCAGGGTAAATTGTGATACGGTGTTGTTTTCAAACGATGTGAAATGCGCGTGTGGGTTAATTAGTTGTTTATTGAAATAATGCCACAAATTAAGCTGCCTGGGGCGAGATTGTTGATTGTACCGAAAGTTGTTGATCTTATTAACAATCGCTAGCGGCGAAAAACAGCAGCCAGTTTTATTCAGTTATCAAAATGAGAACTCTGATATGGCTAGTTTGCCACTTGATTTGGTCTGGAATGGAAATGTCCGTCGGGCAAGTGGCGGGCAACCATATTTGTGATGGTCACTTGCCCGCTTCAAAAATCCACTTGCCCGGGGCGTCGGGCAACCGTATTTCCGGAACCCTGAACTTGCATTGAAATAAAAGCCCCATATTTTCACATTCCACCATCATTGTCACTTGCACAATAACATATTTATCATTCTGCTAGTATTGAATTTATTTCCATGGATAAGATTTTGGAAACGTTAACAAAAACTTTAAAAGCCCAAAATACCAATTACATATTATACATGTGAATAACCCTAATTAGATTAAGGGCTAATATTTTTTGCTTACATTTCTCTGCTGAGGTAGAATATGGCCCATATCGATCGAAGACTGATGGGGGATTTTGCCGGCTACCACAGTTACAGGTGATGTAAGATAGAACGCTGGTAAGTATCCCAGATGAGACTTTTTGTTAAGCCTCAGTATTGTAAGAATGATTTGTAGTGGGAATTGTTTTTTTCTGTTCTTGTTTTTTAATGCTGGTACATAGCAATTATTACAGACATTAAATAAAATAAAAAATGATAGTAAATTTCACTCCTGTCCACTTTCGGAGACGATGAAACATCAGGGTTCAAATTTAACACATTTACTTGCATGCAAGTAGATTTTTGCAGATTGCAAGTAGAAAATATTAGCACTTAATTGCTAAATTTTTCAAGAAATAAAAGAAACCCACTAGGTCTCCATCTACATTTATTCTGTGACTGAACATATTTATCTTAGTTAAATAGGTGGATATAAGTAAGTATAATTATATAATACATTATTACATTCCAGCATCTAGCCGAGTGTGAAAACGTCATTTTTTACATGTATAGCAATCCTTAAGTTCCAGGGGTCAAGCCAGACTCCAAAAACAGGGAGAAGTCACTTCTCCCTCCAGTCAAAACAGGGAGAAGTTTTTCAAAACAGGGAGACTTGAGGACAGTCGACATGAGACGGACGATTAAATATTGAACTAAATTTAACCAATTGCATATTGTTTTGTAATTGTATTGGGGTTATTACTGTTATTACTGTTATAATAACTAAAATAATGAATAATACTAATAAAGCATGTATTATTATTATTATCATTATTTTGTTATTATTTAAGATCAGGATATAAAACCCCTAACCAATTTGACAGAGACATGTTGATTGAATGCAACATTATTCTGGTGTTCGTTTCATTTTTATTGAAAAATAATAATTCTAGATAATTACCCCAAACTTAATTTTACATTCATATGATCTCATATTCATTGAGTAACAAAAACAAAATCATTAACTAATTGTACGATACAATACATTTCTGTGTGATTTCTCTCGTCAATAAAACAATCACAAACAAACTCGCTTTATACCAAACACATTTCTTTATTTCATAATTAGCCGTCAATAAAACACAAAGTTCGCAGTTTTTCTTATTGTCGACCGCCGCAAAGATTGAGTAACAAAAACAAAATCATTAACTAATTGTACGATACAATACATTTCTGTGTGATTTCTCTCGTCAATAAAAAACCAAACACATTTCTTTATTTCATAATTAGCCGTCAATAAAACACCCAATTGAAGATCGCAGTTTTGCTTATTGTCGCCCGCTGCAAAGATTCTTTAAAACTGTGCCGATGTCAATCATATAATTATACACCGCCTTTAAACGTATTTATCGCCGGAGAAAGTACTTCGTTGTCAATCATAACATAACCCCGCCCTTGCGCAGTATTTTGTAGTACGATTTTTAATTATTCCCCAAACGGAAAAATACGACTGCTTTGAATGGTTTACCTAAATAGAATGCGCACATGATATAATCACGTGATCGCCTATCGAGCAAACATGGCGGTTAATATTCACATCTCGCCTTAGGCAAGCTGATAATGATCGATAATTAGGTTATTGTCCTGATTAGATAAGAGTCGGGTTGTTATTTAATGGCAATGGGATTAACTAAGGTACGTGTGATACACACGCTGATTGTGTATTTTAGAGGCTTTTGTTTATTATGAGGTTAATCACATTTGAATTTGGCGAAATTGACCCGAATTTGCCGAAAATGACGGCGACTCAAATTTCGCCCCAAATGAATAAAAAAGCGAAGTCGGCCAAATTTCGGCGAAGTTTATAGCGACTTCGCCTAATCGCGTGACCCCTGAGTTCTAAAATGAATAAATGTTTTAAAATTATTAATGCACATGACCAAAATCACATTCAGCAAAATATTAAATTGATCCCTGAACATAACAAGGCACGGAAATCCCCCTTACCAGACGAGTGCTTGATGCAAGACGAGTAGAAATTCAGATAAATTCTTTAAAAATATCATTCGATCATTCAAATATTACGAAGGACGAGCAGCTCTGAGTTTGTTTGTTTTTCCTGCCCTACATATAAGGAAGTTCCTGCCAGGTCTAAATTTGACCCCATTCCCATGGACCAAAAAGGTGCTTTCCCTACAATTTCAAGAGAAATTTTCTAACACCAACTCCTCAGACTCCCTTGGGGAAAAGCCCCAAGGGAGTCTGAGGAGTTGGCTTAAGACATGCTTTTTAGCAGGTTATCGTATGATTTTCTTCCATCTAATTTTTTCTACCTTTTCAGAAACTTAACAATTAAAATAAGTTTAGTAGTTTAAAATTGTATAATATCCTCTAATTATTCAGTTTCTACCCCAATTCAAAAGTCCACAGACCTAGTTTCATAATGGTATGAATGTGTAAGATGACTGTGATATTTTTTTGCACGAAAAAAATTGTTATGACTGAACTTAACATAAAATGAATTTTTGAAACTTGTTCTCTTTTCAGGCGAATAAAGCTACCAATGCAGTAGGAACCATGTTAGAGAGTGAGTGGTTGTCATTTGAGAGTATGATTGCACCAGGTGGTATAGTGGGACACAAAGACACCATAGACAAAAATGCTTACCTGGTAGACGGCGTAGTCGCCTACCCTGGGATGAAGAAGGTACAGAAATTAAGCCAGTCAGATATGGAACCTGTGGTACAGTCGTCTGCGAGCAGTGATTCCGAAAATGGTTAGTGTACTAGATAGCTTGCCTATTACATATGGCTTTATGTACGAAGGGAAAATAAACTTTCTCCTTATTAGGGCTGCGTATCGGTCAGAATGATCGATACGATATTTGTATCGATACAAAATGATATTTTTTCAGCAGTAATAAAAGACTGAAATCTAAACGTTTTGTCATTTATTCATTCAAAAAGTAAACACAGAAGCTTTATCTGAATTCTTTTTCAAGAATATCTTAACCATCAGTGCACACCAATGGTGATTTATTATTGGGGAAAAAATCTGAATATTCCAACAACTTTTCAACTTACCGCTTGAAAAAGCAATCAGTCGCCAGAAAAAGTACAAACAATGAGACGCAGAGTGCATCTTTTATATACAGAGTTGACACGACTGATAAATACAATGAATAAATTTCGAAACAAATACATATTTCAATCTTTTAATGCATTATATTTAATCACAAGTTTTGTTCGTTTTTGTTGTCCGAAAGTCAGCAGTTTTTCTACCGACATAAATACTAAATGCCCATAATCCTTAGCCATGTATGTATCTTTTAACAAGGCGGCACTAATAACGGGTTTATGACCCGGAATTCTTTACCATTTTTCTGATTATTTCTGACTGAGAACCCATCGATGTAATAATAAACATCAGAATAGTAAAATTTGTTCCAAAGAAAGACTAATTAAAAATTAATTTCCAGTATAATTACTAATTGAATATTATGTTCAGTCGCTGCGAAGACGGTAATAGGAACCGCCATATAACTGTTGTGACCCAGTATACATAATCCGGGCATTCAAATATTCCCACATCAGCTTTTCCAAAACAAAAAGTTTTTTGCCTCGATTTTTTCTAAAGTTATTGAATAATTCTGCATTTAGAAAAAGTTGCACTTCTTACCTGTGCAGTTTTTACTCGACGAACTCCGAGTTTGTCTTCGCGGAGTATCGTGGCGTACTTTCGTAGCGTAAGTACGCCGAGAAGTTTTTCCGACTCAGCATAGTTTTATCATCGAAACTCTGTGTAATTACGCTTTTTGTAAATTCCTCACTCGGCGTGAAAGAGTAAAGTGTGGGCTTCGCGTGAGCTGTACCGTATGCAATGGGGGAGCGTTCACTTTTGATCGATATTTTGACCGATACGGACACGTTCGATACGATATATCGATCGTATTCGATATATACCGGAAACCGGTACGCAGCCCTACTTGTTATATATATGTAACGTTTTTGTTGTGTCGTTTTATAAAAATTAAAAAAAAGAAGACAAATCAAGAAAAAAATCTGCAATTACATTGTAGGTATTTAATTAACTCATCATTGTGCATGCTTATACTACTTTGTTTAAGAGTTTTTGTAAAATTATACAAGTTTTTATAAATGCGTTGTAAATAATTTTCTTTTCAGAAACAGAAGAAACTAAAAAAACGAAAGTTGACACTTTAAATGGGACCGAGGAAGAAGAGGAGGACGCCTTTTTCAAATTAAGAAAGGTATGCTAGTGGTGGTCGCCCCTTGGAAAGTTCTAGCACAGTCATGTTAACTTACTTTGCTGTTATTAAATTAATTGAGTAATGACGTTGTTGGCTGGTGATTTTCCAGGGGGTGGGAAGAATCATGGAGGTGGGAGGGGATTGGCAGGAATGGTTATTTTGTGAGTTTTTAATCTCATGAAAATGAACAAATTCTGGTAATGTGGCCTTTTAGATCTAAAGTGACATAACAAATCTGTTTTGTTTGAAGAAATTTTTGTTGTTGTTCCAATACCGCAGTGTTTGTTCATTTTCTATTAATAAAGCAGAATTCTGGAATGTATCAAAGCGGATCATTAAAACATAGGATATGCCACATTAAGCATAAGTGTTAGGCGTTACCAGACACAGTTGACTTCTCGTCAAAACCAAAATTGACGCTGAAACCGAGCAGTGACTCAACACAGAAGTTGCTTATTAAGAACTGATAACAACTTTACAAGTGAACTAACAGTGCTCAGAGACAGATGGCCAATAAATAATATAAAAGACGTAACCTAGCAGGGACACAAATATCGAACGGAATGTTATTTTTTTATAGATTTGCTCTAGATACAGCCTCAGGAATTTGGGAAGGCATGTTATTTTGTGAAAGTACATGGAGCGCGTGGGGGGATCAGGGATGGAAACTAACTTTTAAAGCTTGGTTGCCCAAACGGGCAACCATCTTCTGGATTTTGGTTGCCCAGCTGAAAATGTATGAGCCCAGATTTTCTGTATTTTTCTTTTCGACACACTAAATAACTAAAAAACACATTAACAAACATGATTTTAACACAAATTTACTTTATTTAGGCCAAACAAAAAAAAAGGTGTGTTTCCTATTCATAATTTTGCATTGCCAAAATGTTGAGATTTTACCTTATTTTCACTAGGTGATAAAAAGTGTGTTACTCGGTTTTTATCCTTGGGTTCTATAGTAAAATAAAAACCTTTGGCAGAGGAAAAAGATGATAATTTTCAAGTTTAGATTTTGAAAGATATATATTTTGAATCAATTTGCATAAATGTGTATGAAATATGCAGGATTTCAAAATAATCACACTGTAAATACCTTAATTTTAACAGTAAACTTGGTTGAACATCAAGGATAAAGACCGAGTTTATCACCTACCAGAATGTATTGTTATGTCTTATTTCTGGTCACTGATTGGTCATTTTTGATGATGCTCTATCAAAATTATGAATTGCATGCTCTAGGGTCGGTAGGTAGGCATATTTATATTCTATAGTTCACTACAGTCTGATCATGGCCATTACAGTTACTCTGGCATGGTATATATTTCACCCTTTTCCTGTGGAAAATTCCCCTCTTAAAATTGTTTTTATATATATATTAGAAAAATGTTAAACTACAATACAGGAAAACAGCATACTTTTTGCAATTCCCATTCCTGAAGGCCCTAAAAGCTGACTAGTGCCCTTAAAGAT
Organism: Cyrtodaria siliqua; assembly: GCA_037043455.1. Lineage (NCBI taxonomy): Eukaryota > Metazoa > Mollusca > Bivalvia > Adapedonta > Hiatellidae > Cyrtodaria > Cyrtodaria siliqua. Next base: position 6,200 of record JAWPHD010009638.1, on the reverse strand, counting down.
TCGTTATTTGTATAACATCAAATACTGTAACGTTCGCGCTCCGTGAAATTAAAACGGGAGCCGCATTTTAGAATGTCCCAAAACGGAAATGCGTCAATTTTCCTATATCCGGTTGACTTAAATTGCATTTCATCGTCGAATAAACAGAGTTGCGACTATTAACTGCATTTAATCGCTTATAAACTATGTAAGGAATATTTTCTTTGTTGTTGTTTTCTACTGAAATGTTATTCATCCCGCATTGACGAATAATGCCGAGGAAATCGACTTTAGCTTGTCGAAAAAGCTAGTCGCCCGGGCGGACTACTGACTTATGAAATCTACTCGCCCAGCTTGAAATTTAGTCGTCCCGGGCGAACGGGCAACCGTTAGTTTCCATCCCTGGGGGATGGTTTGGGGAGGGGGTTGGGTAACCCCCCCCCCCAGAAGGTTCAATTTTTTATTATATTACGGGTGGTGTATATCAACGGAGAGCCATTTTAATTGGCATTTGGTGTTACTTTAATACAACAAAAACAGAACTGATTCACAACAAAACTTCTAAATAATAGTCAAATTCACCATTTGTTTATTTTTTCAAACACTTTGTGCTTGTCACTAACAGCTGGTCATAAATGTCAGAATTATTTGGGTCTGTCCTCATGTTTTCACTGTTCATTTCGCTGTTATTTGGTTATGCTCAATAATCTGCTTTAATACTTACAGACAGTGTCACTTTAAAGTTTGTTGTTATATTTTCGTACTTAAAAAACATAACAATATTGAGAAAGTAAGAGTTTAAAAAAAAAAGCACCCACTCCACCAAATATTGGGCGCGATTTTTTCAAAAACGGATGGCTGGCTAATAACTTCCCCTCTGAAAAATAACCGATAGTATGAATCAAATTGAATACGATGTACAATAGTACGTATCTAATTGATGACGAAGTACGAAATTTCGTAGGAGTTGTCGTTCTTGAATTCATTCTATTTTTAGAAGCAACAAGCCTTGACGAGTCTGCTTATCAACGAGTATTCGAGAAAAAAAATGAGTTTTATTAACTTGAAAAGCACCCCATCTTGATTAAAAATGTTTTGAGACCCCATCTTGATTGATTTATTTCAGATACCCCCCATTCCCCACTACTCAATTGTTTTTGTGTGAGATTTACCCACCCATCTGTAGATGCGATATTCCGGAGTTAGGACGTTTTTTTGGGACAAGGCACCCTACCATGTATTTTCTATAAATCGCCGTCCGCTACCCACTTGTATGTTTTAATGGAACAGTCCTTACATACAAAATATGATTGGCTGATAGCTTATTAGCGGGAGCGACAATAAACCTGTCAATCGGATTCAAACACGCGCAGGACTGCAATTGTTTCAATTGCTTTGGGATTTAAGGGATGTCGCGGATATCAAAGGATGTCGCAAATTCGCCGCCGGGCATTAAAGCATGTCGCATGCGACATCCGATATAGGTCTGGGGGAAACTCTGTAGAAGATAGAAAGCAGGTCTTCGAGAATTTTGTTCATGCACAGATCACTCAAGGTAAATCGGATGTTATTGTGATGTTGTAGAAAAACTTATACCAAAGCCATACATTTTTGATGTTGTGGTTTACAAAAGGGTGGTTTCCCTAGCTACTGTAGCATTTCCAGAATTCTGCTTTTGTGCTACATAACTCGCAAGTTGTATACCATTTGTAAACATCTCTACTTAAATATTCAGTGGCATAAACTGCCGTGGTATTGTCCTGCTCGTAAAACACGAACACCTTCTGATACTGCTACTTATAATATCATAGGTATCCGGAAAAGCTAATTTGTTCGAGAGACGTCAACGTCAAATCTATGTGAAGTGATGCAAGGCAGACTGGGGTAAGTATGAGGACAGATGAGGGGAAGATATTAGTTCAAAACACTCCACCGTCATGAGTGTACAAGGAGGTAGAAAGATTCCAGGAATAAGTACAGATCATGTGTTTGTAATATTGATTAATGGTAGAGCCACCTTTCAATAGTTGTTGATGATTTATGTTTTAAATATTCAAGAATCCTTCATGTCAGTTTGATCTTGTTTGTCCTGATTTTTGCAAAAGGGGAATTCAATTTGAAAATCTATTGACATGTTTTCTTTCAGTTCTCAATTTAATATTTCTGCCATCACAGTAAAATGCATATAAGCTGTTTAATGACAACTTCTTTTTGCTTTGAATCAAATAAAAGCATACCCAAAGTCTGGTCCATAAACGTAGCTTAAAGGGGTTGATGCACTATTTTCAAATAAGGTGTATTTAAAGGGCTCTGAAAAACGAAAGCTGAAATAATTACCAAAATGCCATGAAAAATAAAAGAGCGTGACCTATTGAAAGTATGCAGAGATAATAAATGAGGCATCCATCGTGGCCATCTTGGAACGATAATTGCCATACATGGCATATATACAAAAAACATTTTAAAGCAAATCAAATCAATGCACATTACAAAATAAATATACAGGAGGATGTAAAATGTATAAATTATGTGCTTAAATTAAGCATTTAACATTTGTTCATTTGCAGTGATTTTATTTGCTTTAAAAGACGTTTTGTCAATATGCCATATATGGTAAAAAGGCAAGATGATGTCATCGTTCCAAGGTGGCGGCGATGGATGCCTCAAGATGGCCTTTAAGAATGTTTATTATCTGTAGAAATGGCAGCAGCTGCATCTTCAGCAAACATGACCTTTTCCATGGTACACAAATGTCCCAAAGTTTGTTGCTATATAAGTAATTTGCAAAAGGCAAACAGTGTTTCTGGTTTTTCGACCAACCCTGTTTTTAAGGCCTTGACCATCAACTTGGGGACCCTACCAATTTTTTTTTCATAATTTGATATATTTTAAGGTGTGTGTCATAATGCTTTTTTTTGCAAATCTAATGTATGACTAATTATCTGCTTTTTTTTTGAATTCTTTACTTTTCGTTACAATATCACTCATATTTGCCATTATACTTCTTTTAGCAAAATGATTTGTGCATGCCCAGTCTTCTAATCTCTTTGAATCATTTAATGTATTTATTACAATGGGTGTATATTCAAGTATAATGAATGAAATGGCAATGTGAGCAGACCTACATTGGAGTGGTGTAGCTGTTTTTCAAGCGTATATGTCGTTAAGAATTTGGGGTAGTCAACATTTTCATTTAGATAAGTTTTAAAGGGACACACAATCTTGACATGTAAAAATAGATGCATTAATTATTATATTCAGACCAAATAAAATCGTGTGGTTCCTGACTTCCTATTACATGCTATAAAAAAAGTAAGGTAGGTAGGTAGGAGAAATATTTTATTTTTAGCTCTACTGATCAGAGATCAGCAGAGCTTATGCCGTGGTGCGGCGTCCGTCGTCCGTCCGTCCGTCTGTCCGTCTGTCTGTCCGTAAACTTTTATTTGTAGCGACTTCACAGCTGAAACTACTGGATGGATATTCATGAAACTTTACAGAAATGTTGCCCATAAAGTCTAGTTGATCCTAGCAAAAATTCATGTTGATGTGAAATCCAAGATGGCCGCCAAAGCTAAAAATAGAGTTTTAAAATACAAGTTTGTAGCGACTTCTTCTTGCAAACTATAAGTGATATTGATATGGGACTTTTTCTAAAATGATCAGCATGACATGATGTTGATCCTAGTCAAAAATCGTTTTGATTCAACGTTAAACATGGCTGCCAGCGGCCATCTTTGTTTACATAGAGTTATATAGTAAAAACTTGTAGCGACTACTTCTCTTAAACTACTTGGCGGATTGTCATGAAACTTTACAGGAATGTTGCTCTTGATGTCTAATTGATCCTAGAAAAATTTCAGGTCGGCCGGAAATTCAAGATGGCCGTCACAGCTAAAAATAGATTTTTAGCTCTACTGATCAGAGATCAGCAGAGCTTATGCATCAGCAGAGCTTATGCCGTGGTGATGCGGCGTCCGGCGTCCGTCTGTCTGTCCGTCTGTCTGTCCGTAAACTTTTATTTGTAGCGACTTCACAGCTGAAACTACTGGATGGATATTCATGAAACTTTACAGAAATGTGCCCATAAAGTCTAGTGATCTAGCAAAAATCATGTTGATGTGAAATCCAAGATGGCCGCCAAAGCTAAAAATAGAGTTTTAAAATACAAGTTTGTAGCAGACTTCTTCTTGAAAAACTATAAGTGATATTGATATGGGACTTTTTCTAAAATGATCAGCATGACATGATGTTGATCCTAGTCAAAAATCGTTTTGATTCAACGTTAAACATGGCTGCCAGCGGCCATCTTTGTTTACATAGAGTTATATAGTAAAAAACTTAGTAGCGACTACTTCTCTGAAACTACTTGGCGGATTGTCATGAAACTTTACAGGAATGTTGCTCTTGATGTCTAATTGATCCTAGGAAAAATTTCAGGTCGGCCGGAAATTCAAGATGGCCGTCACAGCTAAAAATAGATTTTTAAAAATATGTTTGTAGCGACTACTTCTTGAAAACTATAAGTGATATTGATATGGGACTTTTCTAAAATGATCAGCATAACATGATGTTGATCCTAGTCAAAAATCGTTTGATTCACACGTTAAACAGGGCTGCCAGCGGCCATCTTTGTTTACATAGAGTTATATAGTAAAAACTTGTAGCGACTACTCCTCTAGAAACTACTTGGCGGATTGATCATGAAACTTTACAGGAATGTTGCTCTTGATGTCTTATTGATCCTATCAAAATTTCAGGTTGGCGCGAAATTCAAGATGGCCGTCACAGCTAAAAACAGATTTTTAAAAAATAAGTTTGTAGCGACTACTTCTTGAAAACTATAAGTGATATTGATATGGGACTTTTTCTAAAATGATCAGCATGACATGATGTAGATCCTTGTGGAAAATTATTTTGATTCCGATGTTAAACATGGCTGCCAGTGGCCATCTTGGTTACATATGAGTTATATAGTAAAAACTTGTAGCGACTACTCCTCTGAAAACTACTTGACGGATGTTCATGAAACTTCACAGGAATGTTGGGTCTTGATGTCTAGTTGATCCTAGAAAAATTTCAGGTCGGCCGGAAATTCAAAGATGGCCGCACAGCTAAAAATAGATTAATATAAGTTTATAGCGACTACTTCTTCAAACAATAAGAGATATTGATATGGGACTTTTCTAAAATGATCAGGTATGACATGATGTTGGTCCTTGTCGAAATATCGTTTTGATTTGAACTTAAACATGGCTGCTTTGTTTACATAGAGTTATATAATGAAAACTTGTAGCGTAACTACTTCTTTGCAACTACCTGACGGATTTTCATGGAAACTTCACTGGAATGTTGCTCTTAATGTCTTATTGATCTTAGCAAAAATTTCAGGTCGGCCGGAAATTCAAGATGGCCGTCCTCGTGTTAAAAATAGATTTTCAAAAAACAGAGTCTGTAGCGACTACTTCCTGAAATCAAAATCAATCAGTAGAGCTTCAAGGTCATTGACCTCTTGTTTAAAAAGTATTTTACTATTTTTGTCTTTCACTCAATACTTTCAAACCTACGAAACTAATTAAAACATGTGTTCGTTGATACCATGGTACCATAACATGTAGAAAACGTAATTTAATTTGGTGGGGAATTTAGTTTTTATAGATTATTTTTTTTGCATAAAAATGTTAGGGCCGGCCCTAAAAGTTGGTTGTGTCGGGAAACTGGAACCACACAGTTTATTTGGCCTCATATGTCAACCTTAAGTTGCATGCAAATATTATTAAAGATTTTGCATTTAAAACAGAGAGTTTTTTTCAATAGGTTCTACTTGATGAACACGATAAACACAAAATAAATATAAAATCTCAGGAATAATATGTTATGAAATTTATTAATGTGATTTTGGCATAAAGATGCGAGACACAGAGATATTTGTTTCAGAATTTCAATTATCGATGTGTCCCTTCAGGCTTTAATAGATGCACCCGCACGATCAGTAAAAAAAATGATGCTGTCTGAGCCCATCGTTTGAAAAAAAAGAGTATGAGGAATAGCGATCTGTTTTAATGGTATCCGGATATAATACCCTAATAATTGCTTATTTGCTTTTTGGAAGAGAAAATATAAAATTTGTACTATGTATGTTCTTGGTTTGTAGTTTGTTTCACAAATTTGTGCTTTTGACACCTGTCATCTTGATGCTGGATTTTTCTTGCATACCAAAAGAT
>JAWPHD010009637.1:0-101611 GCA_037043455.1 Cyrtodaria siliqua | reverse complement strand
GTTGATTTCACGGAGGAACTAAGGCAGTCAATACAATCTAAACCAAAATTAAAAAAAACTCCGGAAAGAGAGCTTAGGCCAAAACCCACGGTAGAATTATATGAAAAAATCAAACAAAAACGTACATCAATTGATCCCGGTGACTAAGAAATAGAAGAAGAAGATGTGGAGAAGAACCTGCCGCGAGGCCTAAGGAACCCAAACCGGTGTGTGATATTGACTTGGATGCTGGTATGGATAAAGACGTACATGATAAGTATGATTTGCCAATACCAACTAAAATACCAGGAAGTACTGATGGGAGTGCCGATTATGATAAATATATTAAAAAGGCTGGATAGATACGCAAGGGAATAATTTTTAAGATAACAGGAAAAAATACAAGATTAGGCAACCTCAGCGGAAAAAAACTCAAAGAGAGACTCGAAAAGGCGAAAACCGATGCGACAAAACGTGAAATTTCAATATTACTAAATAGCCGTGCGTATCGTGACCGAGCCATGGCTCCAATTATGAAAGAATATAATGAATTAAAAGGTGAAGCAAATGCTCTAGATTTTTATATAGAGAGGTTACCTGAGCGAATTCGAGCAGCTAGTGAAACTGTACAAAAGACTGGCAAAGGGATGCAACAAAATAAAAATTCCTACAAAGTCGACAAAGATGGTCACTATGAAATGTTACAAATTGATTTTACCTAATCTTGCTGGTCATCACAAACTTATTGCCAAACAAGGAAAAGCAGTTGTGTTAGACCTAAAAGTAGACGATGATTTTTATAGACTTGATAACAAAGCGTTACAATTATAAAAAACTTATTCAAAGCTGTCTCAGAATGCTTTCAAGCAACTAACAGAATTATCTGGTTTACCAATTCATAAAGGTTCTTCAAAGTTCAAAAAGATTTTAGGGGGTTGTGTTGATGTTGAATATTACAATAGTCCTGATGATTTACTTAATGATCTGGAGTTGGTATATGGAAGTATCGAATCAGGAAATAATAGTCCACAGCTAATAAATAAAGGTATTAGCATAATCGATGAATTATTAAAAATAGGTAAAATATCACCCAAAGAACATGAACAACAATTTTCTAAATATCTTAATTAAATTATTGTCTAATTGTAATTATACATGAAAACCAAAGAAGAATTAATTGATCACTTGACGCGACTTGTAGCTGCATACAGACGCAGTTATAAATTGTGCGGTATTATAAACACAACGTTACAGATTACCAGTGGAATAATTGGTTGTGGTGCTGTCCTAGCATTAGTTCCAGCAATTCCTGTTGTCATAGCTGTAGTTGGCGCAGTTCCTCCAATAGTTGCTGTTTTAGCAAGTAAAACAAGAATAGCAGAAAAAAAGACTTTGTTAAAAACACATCATAGGAGTTTTAAACAACTTATATCATATGTCCAAACAACAACAGGACTAGAAAATGATGAAGAGGTAATTAGGATTACCTTCAATAAAATATTAGAGATTCAAAAGAATGATAACTTTATAGAACTTCTGGAAATGTATATGAAAAGGTTCAAGCTTAATGGAAATTAAGCTAGTAGAGATGCTCTGCAGGAGCATCTGCTCAAGTTAAACGGTCACGGCATCCAGTCGTAATTCGACTTGTTTCCATATCCTATCGTACTTTTCTCTGGTTGATTTTGTTTTAATCGGTTTTGTTTCTTTTTCTATTTTTAATATTTTAAATACTTTCTGAAAAATGTATTCAAATTTGATTGATCTTTTTCGACCTTCTAGCTTATCCAAAATCTTTACAGTTTTGTAAAACAAATCTTCAAATCTTTGTCTGTTTGCAGAAGACAAATCAAATGCTACCAAGTATTTATCTAAATGATACTTTCTGTGGTAAATAGTTTTCTTTTGGCCGTAGTTGTAACCTGTGATAAGATTGTAACCATTGTGAGTGCCACAATTAAGGCAAACGTTATCGAAAACTTAACAAGTATCGTTACAATTTATACATGCGTAAGTACACTTGTAACACAGTTTGGCTCTGGTACAATATTTACAAAGCTTCTTTTTATTAGTTGCGTAAAATAAGATGCAATCTATGCACGTCCCAGGGGGATCAATAATATCTAAAACTATTGTACAATATTTGCAATTCATTATATTATACTATAGAATTATATATTTAAATAAGGCTTAAAAATATTATCTTACGTAATATTATAATGGAACAAGTAGAAAAGGAAATCAACAACTGTAAGGAAGATCAAACGGAACATGCAAAAACTATTGATTTTGAAGATATGAATAAACTTGAAAAAGAGTTAATAATTTTTTCAAACTTTCAAGATTTAACAGAAAGAATCATAACAATGGTAAACAACTAAAACTGGCATGGAAAATAAAAAAAGGAGATATAAATAAACTGCGTGCTTTTTGTAAAAAACTAATTTCAGAGGCAACCAGTTGCCATCCAAATTTATACGAAGTTTCTTTTATTGCCCAGTATGATGTTTTACTTAACCAAGGAATTGAAATTATTATGTATGGTTGATTAAAATAATATAATATATTTAATATATGAGTATTTACAGTTATGCGGAAGAAGAAAGAAAACATTTTGAAGAGGAACAGAAGGTTTATGAGAAAGTAGCTGCTTACCAGCAAACTCTTTTAACCAACACAAATGAATTTATCAAAGAGTTTGAGACAGTTCACATGCAACGATTGTCAGATGATATTGCAGCTTTTAAAAAAGATTGGGCAATAAAAACTGAGATTGAGTGTAATGATGCTGTAAAGCTTCTCACAGATCTAGCAGAAAAAGAAATTAAGATTTTTAATGAAACACAATTAAAAGTAATGTCTGAAAATGTTGAGTTGTTCAGAGATAATCTAATCAGCAATCTAGAAAAAACTCATGTGATTGATACCGATATCGGATGTTACGAGGACTTTGAAACGTTTGTCGAAAGTTTAAAAGAAATGATTGATGCAGAAGTTTTTGATAAAGACGAGTTTATAAACTATTGCAAATACAGGATAAAAATAAAATCACTGGCAGCTGGAGGTAATCTTGAAACTGTTGATTTTGATAGATACTGCAAATATCATGTAAAAATAAGTCAGATGATAGATAATAGAGTTCTTGAGGAAAAATGCTTTCGGAGATACTTAGACATTCTTCTGGATAATGAAATAGATGTTCTCTTGGATGAGGTTACTAACGAAGACACCGGACATGTTTATGTGGTTACCGATGAAGATACCGATGAGGACGCCGGCGAGGATATCGATGAGGACGCCGACGAGGATATCGATGAGGACGCCGACGAGGGTGAAAATAATGTTAATCTCTTGTAATATTATATAATGAGTATCCGAGAAATTGAAACATCCCCAAAACAGTATAGCAGGGTTTTTAAAGTAGATATTTATAATAGTGATGATCCGGTTGTTCAACTGCAAAAAGTACACCACTTTGTTGTAAAGTTTCTTAAAGCAGAACTAAAAAAAACAGGTGGATTTAAATTAAGCATTGGTCTAAAAGTTACTTTTGCAAAAGAAATACCAACAGACAATGGAGATTTTAGTATTGTATTTAAAACAGCTTACTTTGCCCCAAAGGCTGTAATAATATTAAACAAAGATCAAATATCAGAAGCATTAGACAAAGCACGGGAAGAAATCATAAATATAATTGGAAATTGGATTCAGTTGGGAAGTGGTTGGACAATTAAATCAGTAGACGCGCATTACATAAATCGAGTAAAGTATAAGCCTTTGCGAGGTAGCTCTTATTTAGATTTACCAAAAGAACTTGATAATGCTAAAAAAAGATTGATAAATATAAAAAAATGAAAAAGATAACGAATGCTTTAGATGGTGCCATTTAGCTTGTAAATTTCCTGTTGGAAAAAATCCTCAGAGAATATCAAATTATAAAAAGCATATTGGTAATCTTGATTACAAGGGAATAACATTTCCTGTTACAATTCAACAAATCCCAAAAATAGAAAAACAAAACAGCATTTGTTTTAACATATTTAGGTATGAAGATAATCAAGTATACACTTTGTACATATCAAAATATAAAGCAGAAAAAACATGTGATATGCTTTTGATCACTGAAAAAGAAAAAAATCGTTACGTATGGATAAATAACTTTAACAGATTGATGCATAATCAAACAGTACATAAGGAAAAAATGGTTTTGTAAAACATGCTTGCAGTGCTTAACATTAGAAAGAGTTTTAGACAAATATAAATCTATTTGTCTTTCAATTAATTGAAAACAAGCAGTAGAGATGCCAAACAAAGATGAACAAGTTAAGTTTAAAAACTATGACAGGCATCTAATGGTTCTGTTTGTCATATATGCTGATTTTGAAGCAGTAACCGAAAGTATTTCTTCAGCATCAAACAATCCTAAAAAATCACATACAGAAGCATATCAAAAGCATACTGATTGCAGTTATGGGTATAAGGTTGTTTGTTGTTATGATGATCAATATTCAAAACCAGTTGTGACATACAGAGGACCAAATGCTGTTAAGTTTTTGAAAAAAATAATGGAAGAAGAAAAGTGGTGCAAGAAAACTATGAATGCAAACTTTAAAAAAAGATCTAGTAATGTCACAGGAAGAAGAAGCTAGATTCCAAAAATCTAAATCATGTCATAAATGTGGTAATGGTTTTGCAACAACTCTCAAGAAAAATGACCCAGGCCGTACAGAAGCATATGAAAACTATGTTAGAAAAGTTAGAGACCATTGTCATATAACTGTAAAGTATAGGGTCTCTAACTTTTCTAACCTGAAATTAATATTACATATGCTCATGACATATGTAATATTAATTTCAGGTTGACTAGAAAAATACCTGTTGTGTTTCATAACTTGAGAGGATATGACTCTCACTTCATAAAGCAACACATCGGAAAGTTTAAACAAAACATAAATGTTATACCGAATAACATGGAAAAGTATATGGCTTTCATGTTAGGAAAAAGTTTAGTGTTTATTGACAGTTTCCAGTTTATGTCCCAATCATTAGATAATGTAGTAAAAAGCGTTCCGTCGTTTTAAAACATATCTCAAGAATATAGCAGTAAAAAGTTAGACTTGCTAAAAAGAAAAGGCGTTTATCCTTATGATTATATGAACAGTTTTGAACGCTTCAAGGATACTAAGTTACTTGGCAAAGATAGCTTTTATTCTCAATTAAATGATGAACACATTTCAAATGCAGATTACGATCATACTAAAAACATATTGGAAACATTTAAGATTAAAAATATTTGAGAATATCATGATCTGTATCTTAAGACTGACGTGCTGCTGCTTGCAGACGTTTTTGAAAACTTTAGAAAAATGTGTATTGAGTAATACAAATTAGATCCTTGCCATTACTTCAGTAGTCCTGGTTTAGCCTGGGATGCATGCCTTAAGATGACTGGTATCCAACTGGATTTAATAACTGATATTGACCAATATTTGTTTGTGGAAAAAGGATTAAGAGGTGGTACGAGTTATATTGCAAATAGATATTCACAGGCTAACAATAAATATATGAAAAACTATGACAAGAAAAAAGAAAGCAAGTACATAACATATCTCGATGCTAATAACTTGTACGGGTGGGCTATGTGCCAACCGTTACCTACTGGCAACTTCAAGTCGTTAATAAGTTTGAAAAAGGAAAATCAAATTACATTGTTGAGTGCGATATCGAGTATCCTGAAAAACTACATGACTTGCATAATGATTATCCTCTCGCCCCAGAAAGTTTAAATATAAAAGATGAGTGGTTGTCAGACTATTGTAAAAATTTAAAACAAAAGTTTAATTAAGGACATTGCAATGTTAATAAACTTGTTACGACGTTAAAAAATAAAGAAAAGTATGTCGTGTATTTTAGAAACTTAGAATTGTACAAGAAGCTTGGATTAAAGGTGACAAAACTACATCGAATACTACAGTTCGATGAATCGGAGTGATTAAAAACAACATACATAGACTTTAATACTGCTAAGAGAACAGCTGGTAAAAATGCTTTTGAAAAGGATTTCTTCAAACTAATGAACAATTCAGTTTTTGGTAAAACTATGGAAAATTTGAGAAAAAGAATTAATGTTAAATTCACTCACGACGTGGAGGAAGTTCTCTTAAAATATGCAGTAAGACCTTCATTTATTTCTTGTAAAATGTTTTATGAAAATTTATTTTCTATAAACAGAATAAAAGAACGATTAGTTTTAAATCGTCCTATTTATGTTGGTATGTGTATTTTAGACTTGTCAAAATATTTGATGTATGATTTCCATTACAACTACATTAAAAATAAATATGATAAAAAAGCTAAGTTATTATTTACTGAAACCGAGTCCTTGTGTTATGAAATATAAAAAAAAGATGTGTATGCAGACTTTTACAAGGATAAAGAACTTTTTGATAATTGTGATTATGATTTGAAAAGTAAGTTTCATTTTAATGATAATAAAAAGGTTATCGGCAAGATGAAAGATGAAACGTGCGGCATACCTATTGTCGAATATGTTGGACTACGAAGTAAACTATATTCGTATATGTTAGATAATGAGGTTAGTACAAAGAAATGTAAGGGCGTTAAAAAGTGTGTTGTTAAAAAACAAATAGCACATGATGATTACAAAAAGATTTTGTTTACGGCAACAGAAGCTCACCATAAGATGAAAGTCATTAGATCAAAAAAGCATAACATAAGCAGCTATGCAATAAATAAAAAACGTTTACCAGCTGATGATAATTAACGGTACATACTAGATAATGGACAAGTAAAATACTCCATGGTAAAAAATGATATGTAGAGCGATGATGAAGACTACTGCCCGGTTCCGTCTGACTTTGCCTAATGAGTTGCAAATGTTATGTTATTAAAATGACAACCGGATTAATTAGTAGTATAGATACTGGGGGTACCAGCTGAGTTTCCCTGAGCGGGGTTGCTTGAGCAGCTAATAATATGTGTCGGGGCTTTTGACTTAAGCATGGCTTTTATTTAGATTTTTTATGTAAATGATGGCATGCTTGAGTTAATAGCCACGGCTGGCATATTTTACTGTTGTTTGGGTTTGAGGCCCGCGAGGGGAAACTGTGCTGGTACCCTCAGTATCTATACTACTGTGATGCGCGTAAACGCGTTAAAAAAGGGAAAATGCAATACATTACCGTTCCAACTCGAGATTTTGCCTATTGATTTAATCGTTATTTGGAATAAAATTACACCATTAGGAAGGTTATTTATTTGGCTTTCTAGCAACGCAGAATATGTAAAAGAATCAGCAAAACAAGGATATATTATGTCCGTTTGTAATGTAGATGGGTGTATCGTACATCGAGGCCTCTCGCATACCGCCACGATAAGCGCAGTAAAAATCGATAAAAGCAGCGTATAATCGATAAACTTACCTGGACGACAAGTGTTTTCAGTTGAATACAGTGTTTGTACTGTCGTGTCATATCCCGTCATTTAAAGCCCTGGGATACTTGAGATAGTTCAAAAATGTAACATCAGCTTTTTTTTTCTCACTCAGCTGCAAGCTTTCACAGGAAAAATCAACTGGATTTGGCCATTAATAAGAAAAATGCATTTTGTCCATCTATATGAAAACATTCATTCCTATAGGATAGATGGGAGAGTGCAGTTAATATAAATGTAACTTTATTAAATATACAGGGTCTGGTAGGCAGACGATTTAAAAAACTAAATTCACCGGAGCTTATAGTAGTTTTAATAAGCATGATATTGTTTTATTAAGTGAAACATGGACAAATGAACACTCGAGTATTGACGTCAGTGGGTTTGTGTCTTTTGTTTTAAATATAACATTAAAAGTAAAAAACACAAAAAGGGACTCGGGGGGATTAATTGTTTATATATCTGAAAAACTGGTTACAGATAAAATCTTTGTTAAAACAGTTAGCGATAGTGTAATATGGGTTAAGTTGAATGAAACATTGTTCAATTTAGAAGGAGATTTGCTTGTTTGTCTTTGTTATAACATCCCAGTTGGAAGTAGTCGTGAAATATTTGAAGACCATGGAGTGTTTGGTATTATAACAAATGACATGGTTTCATTTGAAAATTTTAACAATGCTAAATGTAATTTTATTATATGTGGTGACATGAACGCAAGAACAGCATCTCGAAATGATTTTGTTGAATTTGACTCTTTACACATTAATGATTTACTCCCAGATGAATATATAGTTGTCACGTTTTCTGAACGATACTCAGAAGATAGCGTTTGTAATGAAATGGGAAAAATATTGTTAGATTTTGGTAAAAACACTGGATTGAGAATAGTTAACGGTAGAATAGGGGAAGATAAATACGTTGGTAGATATACCTGCGTTAAAAATAACGGTAGTAGTGTGATTAACTATGTATTGTGTAGAGCAGAACTTATTGCTTTGAAGTAAAGGAACCAAATATTCTATCTGACCATTGTGCTGTTAGTTTTTTATTACGTGCAAATACAATTTTAAGCGAGCATGAGACTATACAAGATAAAACACTAAAGTATAAATATAAATGGGACAATAATAAAAATATGCAATATGCAGAAATGTTGAATCAGTCTAAGGTGCAGGAGCACCTTAATTTGATAACAGATGAGTTGACAACTGGGCATAGTAAAGAAGACTTAGATAAATATGTGGACGAGTTTTATAATATTATATCAGAGGTTTGCAATCCTTTGATTAAGAAAGTAATATTTAGTGATTCTGACAAAATGTCTCAGAATAAGCCCGTGCAAAGTCAGTCGTGGTTCGATGAAACATGTGATATAAAACGAAAACAATTTTAAAGTAATTTGAATGCATATCGATCTAATAAAAATGACACAAATAGAATAAGCATGACAAATGCGAGAACTGAATATAACAAGTACAATTCGGAGACACAAATATGAGCATGATAAAAAACAAACGAAAAAAAACTAGAAAAATCTCGCTTTAAAAACGCAAAAGAGTATTGGCAGATGTTAAAGGGTATACATACCCCTAAAAGATCAAACACAATCCACGTTGATATGTTTGCACGCTATTTTCAAGCCATTAATGATCCTAATGACGTATTTGTTCAACCTGATGATGATTAATCTTTAATGAGAGATATATAAATGGTGAGCTTCAAGTCATGTTTGAAGAATTATTGAAATATCTCTGCTTGAGATTAGTAAAGCTTGTAAGCAACTTAAGCTTGGAAAAAGTGCAGGACCTGGTTATAAATGAATTCTTTTGTTATGGAATCGACAGTATTTTACCATATCTATATAATAGAGTTTAATTAAAGTGATACGGGGATAATTCCCGAGTGAGAAATATTCTTGCGATATAGAAACGAATGCGTTTTCGCACGAGTTTCTATATCGCAAGAATATTTCTTACGAATGGATTATTTTCCGTATCACGACAAAATGTTAATTAAACTATATAACATATATTATGTGATGAATTTCTTTCCAGTCGTCTTTTGACACAAGTATTCCTTCTTCTGTCACTCTTTCGGCGACAGTGCGGAGTAATATCATGAGTCAATTCGTGATGTAATATCGTGACGCCTATCGTTTAGTTCATAACATTTGGCTACTGTGCTATTTTGCACACTAGGCGAGATAGCACAGTAGAGGAAGGGATATGTTATAGATTTTCTCAAAACACGGGAATGAGTTGAGTGACGAATTTATATTGTATTTAGGAGTTCGTCAGGGAGAATGTCTATCACCATTTGTGTTTGTTATGCATTTGAATGACATGGAAGATTATTTCATAGCTAACGATGTACCAGGTATTACCCTGGGAGATTTTAAATTATTGTTGCTGTTATATGCTGACGATATTGTACTCTTTTTTTTACAAACCGCTGACGGTTTACAGAAAGGTTTAGATGTATTATATGATTATTGTAGTAAATGGAGATTAAAAGTTACCAGAAACAAAACAAAACAAAAATAATGGTATTTAAAAAAGGCGGCAGTCTACCAAGAAACTTAACATTTAGATATGATTGAAATATTATTGAAATAATAGACAGTTTTGTATATTTAGGAATTGTTTTTACGTCTGGAGGTTTTTTACAACAGCACTTGATACATTGGCTGGGAAAGCAGGAAATGCAATTTTTAAATTAGAGAACTATATATAC
Organism: Cyrtodaria siliqua; assembly: GCA_037043455.1. NCBI lineage: Eukaryota > Metazoa > Mollusca > Bivalvia > Adapedonta > Hiatellidae > Cyrtodaria > Cyrtodaria siliqua. Next base: position 91,447 of record JAWPHD010009637.1, on the reverse strand, counting down.
AAGTTTACAGAAATTTCACCAAAAAATATGTTAAATCTGTTTGACAAACTTATAAAACCAGTGTTACAATATGATTGCGAGTTTTTTTTGTTGTTTTTTTAATTTAAAAGTTATAGAACGTGTGCATCTAAAATTTTGTAAAAATATAATGGGGGTGAAAAAATCAACTCAAAATGACTTTGCTTATGGTGAGTTAGGTAGAACACCCTCATGACAGTATAGATTGATAGCTATCATTAAATATTGGTTTAAAATATTGACAAGTGAAAATGCTAAATATGTTAAAGTAATATACAATATGATATTACATGACATACCAAATAACCAAAAAAAACAAAACTGGGCATCTGCGGTACAGATATAACTTGATCAATTGGGTTTTAATGACGTTTGGATTTTTCAAGGTGTAGGACATACAAATGCTTTCATAACAGTGTTTAAACTAAGATTAACTGATACTTTTATACAAAATTGGAATACACGTGAATCGACTAGGGCTAACACATATTCGTTGTTCCATTAGTTTACGTATAAACCTTATAATTACTTAGATTAAAGACACATTTCCCAACTGAATGAAGTCGTTGAAAAATCATGGATAGCATGCTTTTTAACTGCTTACTTCTCAATGATTGATTACCACAGAGACATTATATTGAGGCCCCATCACAGTTTTTTTCTTTTCATTTACTATTACCTTAGTTTTTTTTATATAAAATATATTGTAACTAAAAACACTAGATTGTTTATTATGGGAGAGCATATAGTCGCCGCTTTTTCCGTCCGTCCGTGTGTGTGTCCGTGCGTCACACTTTTTGTCCCGAGCATAACTCAAAAAGTATGCTTGATTAAAGTTCGTGTGAATGATTAGGACAATGAGACGGAGTGCAGTTCATAGGAACCATAACTCTAGCTTCACTACTTTTTTAATTATCTCCATTTTTTGAACAAATCTTATCCGGAGCATAATATAGTTCCATACGGATTCATTTTGAATAAGGAAGCACTCACACTAAACCTTACTTTTTTCTGTGTAACTTTCGGGATGCATCCATCGGTTCTACCGATTCTCTTGTTGTTATTACTAATATCAGAAAACAAACAACAACACATTAACTAGAAGTGATAATTTTACTGCACCATATATTAATATTAGTTCCACCTATGGCCCATTGAGGTTGTCAATACGGATTTGGTAACCACTGTCTACACTTGTATTTTTGCAGAAGATTTTTTAAGATTTGTTAAATGAAACTGATAAGCCCCATTGCGGGGGTATTTATGACCTCAGGTGCACCATTCGAACAAACATACAATGATGACAAAACTTGGGGTCGTCCGTGGTCGAGTGGTCTCAGACTTGAAATCACTTGTCCCTCACCGCTGTGGGTTCGATTCCCCATGGGGCCAGGACTGTTTAGTATGTGAGTATCAAGCTATCCAGCTTGCTTGCGGAACGTCGGTGGTTCTACTCAGGTGCGCGCCCGTGCTCGAAAAAATGCGCGGGTTTGCACCTGGGTTCTTCCTACACCAATATAAAGCTGGAATGTCGCCAAATGACCTTAGATGTTGGTGCAACTATAAAATCTAGTTTAATGAATTCATATAAGATTTGGTTGAATTCCGACAAGCGGTTTCTGAGAAAAAGTCGTCAGAAGCAAAAGATAACGACGACGACGGACAGACAACAGACGGACGACGGACGAAGAGTGATTCCAAAACATCACATTGAGCCTTCGGCTCAGGTGATCAAAAACACTGACAGATGACAACTATTTTTGAATTTTGAAGTCCCGATGAGTTTCTTGCATTTGAGATTTACTAAAACATGGCAGTGAAGTAACTGATAATAGAGTATATAGTGCTAAAAATACAAAAACTATTAATTGTTAACACGGGTCTTTTAAGAAAATCCATCTATACGTAGTTGTTTTAACATATATACAAGTGCACATAAAATGCAAAACGGTTATAATTTTTACTACATTATTATACACTCTTTATGGGACGGGCCTCATCCTTTGACAAAAAACTAATAATCTCAATTTTCTTGTGCAAATGTATTTCTAACAGCGATTTACAGTTACCTGTAGAAATTCTCTCCCCCTCAAATACAATAGGCTCGAAATGTGTCTTTAAGAAAATTCCATGTGGTCTTGTCACAAATGAGAATGTCAACACATAGGTTACATATAGAGTCAGGGCGTTGGCATAAGCCACATAAAACACCAGTTAATGAAAGGACGTTTCGTTTGTAACACATTGGAAGAAATATAAAAAGATCGGACAGGGAAAGTAGCATTCAAGGAGGACAGTCAACCACAAAACACAGAAACAAACACGCAAACAGACAAACAAGAAGGCAAAAGTAATAATAAATGCAAACGACATCACAAACACAAAAGAGTTGACAATAGGGCTGTTATATTGTTAGCTGAATGTGTGACAATATTAATAAACAAGACTCAGTTCTGGAACACTACCAGTTTAATGAAGACATCTATCCTAGACAGAGACAATATTAAGAATGCCCTCTGCATGCAATGTACAGTGTATATATCCTCCAAGCTACCTGTGTGGCCCCATACTAAATAGGCCAGGCTTGGTACTGTAACTAATTGATTGTCCGTAGATCATTACTGGAGTCTTTGATGAACATTATACAACACTTCCCTTTCTAGATACATGTAATTATTTACTCCTTTAACTAAGATAGAAGCATTTACAATTAGTTATTGTAATTAAGATGTTTATCACTTGAAGAGAATAATCAGTATCTGATTTCACAACTGTCTATATGTCCCAACCTGTCAGGTGGTTTTGACAAACGGCCTGTCCTCGTTATATAGCATTTATTGCTTTGTTCATCCCTTTCTGGGCTGTCATTATTTAGAGAAACTGTCTCAGGGCACTCTTGTTCGTTCTGCATATTATCATTTAAAGCGCGTTCCTTTGACATGTTTGAAGGAATAAGTACCAAATGCCTTCTATTTCTACGAATTACCCCCTCATCTGTTTTGAAAGTATAAGACCGCGGTTGTTCGCATTTCGATTGAATAATGCCAGATTTTTTCTGGTCTTTGATCCACACTCGTTCTTTATTCGTTAGATAGGGCAGATTTCGTGCGCGATGACGCGAATCATATCTTTTCTTTTGATCAGTTTTATTCCGCGATTCAAACTGCTTAACCTTAATGATATTTGGCCATTTCGGAGCCAAAACCTCTGGTCTTACTGGAATGACAGATTGCAAATTACGACCCATCAGCAATTCACTAGGACTAAATCCGTTATGAAGTGCCCTTGTTCTGTATCTTTTTAAGCATATTTTTAATTGTTTGCACCGAACGTTCCGCGAATCCATTGCTTTGTGCATACCTTGGAGAACTGGTTATATGTTTGAAACCGTAACCTGAGGCAAACTGTTTGAATGCAGCTGAATTATAACAACTGCCATTGTCCGAAATTACAATTTCTGGTATTCCATGCCGCGCAAATATAGACTTCATGTGACTGATGACTGTGGTTGACCCTAAACTGCTAAGCTTGGCAATTTCAATATGCCTTGAAAAGTAGTCTACAATCAGTAAATATGTCTGGCCTTTTAGCTCGAATAAAAATGTTGCTACTAGTTGCCATGGTTGGCAAGGGAAATCAAATGACAGCATTGGCTCTGCATGATCATTAATTAGTAGGCTCAATGCATTTTTGACAGGATTTGACCAATGTTTCCAGTGCGGAACTGAGACCTATCCACCATATTGAAGATTTTGCTCGCTCACTACACTTTGAAATTCCCTGGTGACCCTCATGAATTCTTTCAAGCATTTCTGACTGCATGATCTCAGGAATAATTAGCCGATCCCCTTTCAAGAGTAAACCCTTTTGAAATGTGATTTCACCCCTGTACGACAAGTATGGTTTCATCCTATCATTAAGTGCTGATTTGTCTGGCCATGCCTTATTGCAAAATGATATAAGGTTGCTACAAACTTCATCCTGCTTGTAATGTGACTTAATTTGTTCCAGTCGATTAGGAGAGGCTGGTAAACTTTCTATGACTGCCTTTACATAAGCGTCTATTTCTAAACTGGCCTCGTTATCTGAACCACATTGGGTAGACAGGGGTGCTCTAGATAAGCAGACTGCTAAGATCAGTTTACACCCGGCTGTATAGTTAATTGAGTATTGAAGGGGTTTATGATCTGTTTCCATATGAAATGGGACTCCTATTAGAAAATTTGCAATTTTTTCACAGACCCATGTTAATCCAAGACATTCTTTTTCTTTTTGTGAATATCTCTGCTCTGTTTCTGTCAGAGAACGAGATGCATATACCACCGGCTTCCAGATTTCACCGTGTTTTTGGCGAATTACGCCCCCTAACCCAAAGGACAAACTATCAGCTGAAACTAATATTTCCTTCCCGGGATCGTATTGTGCTAGGACTGCTGGCGAAATCAAGTCAGTCTTAATTTTCTTAAAAGCATTTTCTTGTGCTGTCCCCAGGCCCATGCACTTTTTGCTTTAAGGAGATCATGGAGTGGTTTAGTCATGTCTTCCATATTTGGTGAAAACTTAGCCAGTTGATTTACCATGCCTAAAAATCTTTTGATGTCGGAAACATTTTCCGGTCTTGGCAGGTCTACGATTGCCTTTACTTTCAAGGGATCGGCCTCAATTGTACCCTGGTCTACTATATGACCTAGGAACCAAAGGGAGGGCTTACAGAACTCGCACTTGTCATTTAGTGTGATACCTGCTGTCTCAATGATCTGTAGCACTATGCGAATTCTAGTGTCATGTTCAAGCTTTGTTGCTCCAAATATAAGAACATCATCCATTTGGCAAACTACCCCTGGGAGACCCTCCAGTAATTCTGACATTTTCTTTTGGTAAAATTCCGGTGCCGAATTAATTCCGAAAGGAAGGCGGTTAAAACAGAATCTACCGAAGGGTGTTATGAAACAGGTGAGATGACGACTCTCTTCGGCACGGTTGATTTGCCAAAACCCACTTAAGGCATCGATTTTTGAGAAATATTGACCCCCTGCTAACTTTGACAGTGACTCATCTACGGATGGCATTTGAAACTTTTCACGTTTAACTGACTCATTAAGTTTAGACAGGTCTACACATATCCTTATTTGGCCATTGACCTTTGGTGCCACAACCATAGGTGCACACCACTCGGTGGGCTCATTTACTTTTGAGATTACCCCTAGCTTTAGCATTCTATCAAGCTCAGCCTTAACCTTATCCATGAGAGGAATTGGAATCCTACGCGGGGTGAACAGCGAGTTTACTAGACAGAGACAAGATTAAGAATGCCCTCTGCATGCAATGTACAGTGTATATATCCTCCAAGCTACCTGAGTGGCCCCATACAAAATAGGCCAGGCTTGGTACTGTAACTAATTGATTGTCCGTAGATCATTACTGGAGTCTTTGCTGAACATTATACAACAGGGGCTACCGCCTTGGAATGGTCAGTGGCAAAGTATGAAACTTAGTAATCAGCACTTTGATGTATTGCGCATGAGCAAAAGGCCCAAGAATGTTGGACATTTACAGTCGTCTATACGTGATCAGAGCTAAACCTACAATTCCAGGAACTCACTGTATTGGCGATTCGAATACTCATAGTACAGTTGTTACCAAAATTTCTTCGAAATTACTCACTCCATCGCAAATGTCGTTGTTATCAAAAGGTCTTAAGTTTGTACCTACCAGAAGGAACATAGATAAGGGAAGACTTATAGCAGATCTCAGAGCATGGAAGAGACGCATGCGACTACGTGAATATTTTGTCAATGAAGATGAGGAAGAGAGCTTGGGTGAATATAACAAATTCAAGAAGAGATCGACATGGACACTTACTTCCGGAAGAGACAAGTGGCTTGACGCGTACATTAAAAGTGTAAAGGATGATATAATCAATGGATTAAAGAGAAACTTCAAAATGAATGAAAAATTTGTGTTCACACTGTAATACTGTAAAGTGTACTTGCTTTCAAACAAATGACTCTTTAAATGATACTCAAGCTTCCAAACATGTGAACGAAAATAAAAATTGTTCTCTAAACAGTAACTATGTTAATGACACTCAAACTTCCGAACCTTTGAAGGAAAATAGCTACACGAACGACACTTGTGGTTTAAATGTTACACATGTAAATCGTTATAATAGTGCTTGTACATATCTGAAACCTATTAGCACAAATTGTAAATTGGATGGTAGTGGAAGGATGGATATACATTGTAACACACATATTTCGGAATCATTTTTCAAATTAAAACAAAAGGGATTAAAAATAGCAAACCTAAATGTGCAACATATAATGCCTAAGCTTGACGAGTTAAAACTACTTCTTCGGCATCATGATTCTGTCAATATTTTAGGCTTGTGTGAGACATTCCTTTCCGAAAATGTATCGGATAATGAACTTCATTGTGATGGATATAAATCCGAAAGAAAAGATAGAACTCATAAACAGGGAGGTGGTATTTTAGTATATATTAGTGATAAGATTCCATCAGTACGTAGATTTGATCTTGAAAATGATTTAATAGAAAGTATTTGGCTAGAAATACGTTTTCCAAATAGCAAGCCATTTATTCTGTCTTTCATATATAGACCTCCTAATTCTTTACAATCTTGGATTGATACTTTTGAAGATCAGTATAGTGTTTCCTCAAAGGAAATCGAAGAAATATACATTCTAGTTGATATTAATATCAATTACTCTCCTACGGCTGGCTTTGACAATCAAAAATGGTCAGATTTTCTCATTAATCAAGGTCTTGTGCAATTAATCAACATGCCTACCAGAATGACAATTTCAAGTTCTAAAATAATTGATTATATCTATACTACACATCCTGAAAATGTAATCGAAATAAATGTACCATTCATATGCATGAGTGATCATTATCCAGTATGTTTTATTAGGAAAATTAAACGACAAAATCAAGATTCGCTAAACGGTCATACAACTATTAATTACAGATCATTTGGCAAATTTGATGAACAAGAATTTAAAAATGAGTTATATAATTCAGGAATAAATACTGCTGAAACACTCACTGATCCAAACACTTCACTTGCATATTTATACTCAGTGTTAAACTATGCTCTTTCTAAACATGCTCCTTTAAAACAGAGACGAATTAAACGCCCAAAACAGCCTGAATGGTAATATGATAAAATTAAAGAGGCAAGAAAATTACGTGATAAGTTCAATAAAGCTAAAAAATGGCCAGAATATAAAAAATGGAGGAATAAAACTAACCATCTGATTACTTTAGGTAAGAAAAAGTTTTTTGCAAATGCAATGAAAGATAAAAAAGACTCTAAATTTATTTGGTCGCATCTTAAATCAATAGCTGCACAGACCAATCAAACTGTTATAAAATTACCACCAATTTTAGATATTAATAATGTTACAACTGAGGGGGAGAAAAATATAGCTGACGCTCTAAATGACCACTTTGTTAATATTGCTAATACAATAAACAAAACTCCAATATATGCAAATAACTACGCTGAATTAAAAAAACGTATTGATAATAAATTAAAACAGGCAATATTTAAAATAGATTACATCTCGATTTTCGAAGTAAGGCTAATAATTGATAAATTAGATATAAAAAAGCAAAAGGTATAGATGGTATTGGACCTCGTATTATAAAAGCAGCATCGGATTGTATCATTAATGCTACCACTTCAATCATTAATAAATGCATAGATCAAGGCATATTTCCTGATCAGCTAAAAAAGGCATGCGTGTTACCAATACACAAAAATGGACCAAAAGATGACCCGAACAATTATAGACCTATCTCATTATTACCAACAATTTCCAAAATATTTGAGAAGCATGTTGCTGCGCAACTGCACTCTTTCTTTCAACAATTTAATATTTTGTACTCGACTCAATCTGGATTTCGTAAAAATTATTCTTGCCAAACAGCACTTATTAACCTTGTTGATAGCTGGTTGAAACAAATTGATTCTGGAAACTTTGTTGGCAGTGTTTTCCTTGACATGAGAAAGGCGTTTGATATGGTTGATCATGAGATACTATTATACAAACTGCATTTGTATCATTTTTCGACTTTAACAATACGTTGGTTTCAGTCATATCTGTCTAACAGGACACAAGTAGTCAGAGTTGGACAGTATCAATCTGAGGAGAGAATCATCAAATCAGGTGTCCCTCAGGGATCTATCCTAGGACCACTTTTGTTCTTGATTTATGTAAATGATCTACCTTTAGCTTCCAAAGAAGCTTCAGTTGACATGTATGCTGATGACTCCACGCTACATACATCAGGGCTGGATGTGTCATCCATTGAGAATAAATTACAAACTGACTTAAATAACATAAATAAATGGTGCACTATAAATAACATGGTTATAAATCCTACAAAAACATCATGTATGCTATTAGGTTCAAAATATAAAATAAACCATTCTCGAAAACTCACGCTTTCGATAGATAATTGCCTGATACAATCAGTGTCTTCTCAAAAACTTCTCGGAATTACAATAGATCAACATCTAAAGTGGGATGTTCAGATAAGCAAAGTCTGTAATCATATATCGAGTAAATTCACTCTTTTAAGACGAATATCTAAATATTTGACACTTGATATGAAAAAGCTATTCTATAATGCATATTTAGTTCCAATATTTGATTATGGATCTATCCTCTGGAGTAATTGTACTAAATTAAATTGTACAAAGGTTGTTACTTTACAAAAAAGCATCGCACGCTGGATTTTGATAAAACCTTTACATACACCTTCTGCAAATCTTTTCAATGAGTTAAATTGGATGTCATTTGAAACAAGATGTAAATTTCAAGTAGGTGTGTTAGTTTATAAAGCAATTCATAATCTTACACCAATATACATAAGTAAATTAATAACATTTTCTGAAAATAGCAGATATAATTTAAGATCATGCATTAAACATGACATTAAGCATCCTAGACCTAAATCCAAATATTTAAAACAATCTTTTACCTATGTTGCCATGCGGACTTGGAATTCAATCCCAGAAAATATCCGGACTTCTGTTTCTATTTATGCTTTCAAACACAATTATAAATTATTTCTATTTCAAGATAACAGGTGTTCTGCTCAAATTAAGTTGTGTTAATAGTGAATACTTGTTTTGAATGCCAGCTTGAAACATAGTATTAATGTTACGTGCATGTATTCACTTGCTATTGTTTATAAGTTGCTGTTGTTATCAGAAGGCCTCATGGAAGATAAGTGTTGTGCAATTGTTTGTATAATCTTAATGAGTTGTACCTTCATGAAATAAAGAATTTATTATTATTATTATTATTATTATTATGTCACACAGAGAGAGGTACAGGCAATGAGAGAGCTTTTAAATGACGCCTCGATTGTTATTCGCCCGGCAGATAAGGGTTCTGGTATAGTCGTCATGGATACTAACAAATACGTAGACATGCTTCAGAAGGAAATGTCCAACAGCGACACATATTCAGAGGTCACTGATGACAAAACGCGAACAGTAGAGAATAAGGTCAATAAATTAGCTACTGAAATGTACAAAAAAGGCTCTATAACAAACGACATGAAAGGATACCTTACGACATCAGGGGGTACTTCCGGTAAGCTTTAAGGCAACCCAAAACTACACAAACAAGGCATGCCACTACGGACGATAGTAAATGGAAGAAACCATCCTACAGAAAAATGGCAGAGGTAGTGGAGGAGGAGCTACGAGAACATGTTACATCCTTACCAACTTATATTAAAGACACCACGGACTTTTACAAGAAGTTATGTGACATTACTCAGCCCTTACCAAGCAATACAATTATCTTCTGCCTAGATGTTAAAACCCTTTACCCACGTGTACCCAGAAAAGAGGCTAGATGCGCAGTTGAAAAAGCTCTTAACCAACGCTCAAATAAGTCAATCCCCACAGAGGATGTACTAAGAATGATGGACACTGTTCTTGAAAATAATAATATCTCCTTCGGTGATAAGCGATATGTGCAAAATGGAGGAACCGCCATTGGGTCTCTCCTAGGAATGAATTACGCATCAACCTACCTCGGCGATTGGGAGTCAGAACGTTTTAGGCGGACGAACAAATCCCCTCTTGCTTATTTCCGGTTTGTGGATGACGTCTGGGGATAATGGACGCACGGTATAGAGTCACTGCGTGACTTCCATTCATTAGGCAACCAAATACACCCAAGGATCAAGCTCTAGCTCAGATTTTCTACTGATCGCCTTGAGTTCCTAGACGTTCACACCAGCATCGTTAATGGGGTAATCAGTTCTGATCTCTTCACCAAGCCTACAGACAAGCACTTATACCTCCACAAAGAATCATCACACCCTGAGTCTACGAAGAAGGCCATACCATATGGCCTTGGAGTCCGGGTAAAGCGTATATGCTCCGATGAAGTACGGTACCAAACACACAGGAGTGAAATCAGAGCGCAGCTACAAACACGGGGATATGATGGAAACTTCGTGGAGGGAGAGCTAAAGAAGGTCGATAACAAACAGCGGGAAGATCTTCTTAAATATAACAGCGATAAGCAAGCATCTAAGCGGGTGCCACTAGTATTGACTTTCTCCAGAGGTCTACCTAACGTGGGTGGAATTCTGAGAAAACACATGAAAACACTATATACATCGGACAGAATGAGAGCAATTTTCCCTCAGCCACCGATAATTGCTTTTAAGAGGGACTGTAATATTCAAGACATACTTGTCCATAAAAAACACAATAAGCTGTTTTTTTAGTAAAAACAACACTAGCGCACCATGTCGAGCGAAACGCTGCGCCCTGTGCCCGCACATGATGGAAGCAGATAAGTTCCAGGGCAACGACGGAAAGGTATACAACGTCCGTAACTATATAGACTGTAAGTCTACCAACGTTGTATATGCAGTATTTTGCAAGACCTGCAATAAATACATTTATGTTGGAGAGACAGGAGATACACTATATCAACGCCACCTACTGAACATATCCAGATTCAGGACCAAGCACGACAACCGGGTAGCTGCCCATTTTTATAGTGAAGACCATAGCGTTGATGATTTTATGGTGATGGGCCTCGAAAAACTGAATGGGGAAGACATGTACCGAAAAACAATCGAGGGCTTATGGAAGAATAATTTCAGAACTTATAAGCCGTACGGCATCAATACGAAGGAATAGCGCGCCAAACGACGTCGCTTAATAACGTTACGTCAGTTTATAAATACGCCACTGAGGAAGGCCGCAAGGCCGAAAGCTACGGCATAAATATAAATATATATAAATATGTATGTAATAAAATCACGCATTACATGTTGAAGTATGTATAAACATACACTCCTTTACTCTCCCAAGCATATTGAACTGAAACACTTCTTAGTGAGAAATGGAGAAAATGTATGACAAAAAAATGCTATGCGACAACATTTATTGCCGTGTGTATATAGATGTATTGTGTTGTACCTGTATATAGATGTATTGTGTTGTACCTGTGTATAGATGTATTGTGTTGTACCTGTGTATTGATGTATTGTGTTGTACCTGTGTATAGATGTATTGTGTTGTACCTGTGTATAGATGTATTGTGTTGTACCTGTGTATTGATGTATTGTGTTGTACCTGTGTATAGATGTATTGTGTTGTACCTGTGTATAGACGTATTGTGTTGTACCTGTGTATAGACGTATTGTGTTGTACCTGTGTATAGATGTATTGTGTTGTACCTGTGTATAGATGTATTGTGTTGTACCTGTGTATAGATGTATTGTGTTGTACCTGTGTATTGATGTATTGTGTTGTACCTGTGTATAGATGTATTGTGTTGTACCTGTGTATAGATGTATTGTGTTGTACCTGTGTATAGACGTATTGTGTTGTACCTGTGTATAGACGTATTGTGTTGTACCTGTGTATAGATGTATTGTGTTGTACCTGTGTATTGACGTATTGTGTTGTACCTGTGTATAGATGTATTGTGTTGTACCTGTGTATAGATGTATTGTGTTGTACCTGTGTATAGATGTATTGTGTTGTACCTGTGTATAGATGTATTGTGTTGTACCTGTGTATAGATGTATTGTGTTGTACCTGTGTATTGATGTATTGTGTTGTACCTGTGTATAGATGTATTGTGTTGTACCTGTGTATAGACGTATTGTGTTGTACCTGTGTATAGATGTATTGTGTTGTACCTGTGTATAGATGTATTGTGTTGTACCTGTGTATAGATGTATTGTGTTGTACCTGTGTATTGATGTATTGTGTTGTACCTGTGTATAGATGTATTGTGTTGTACCTGTGTATAGATGTATTGTGTTGTACCTGTGTATAGACGTATTGTGTTGTACCTGTGTATAGACGTATTGTGTTGTACCTGTATATAGATGTATTGTGTTGTACCTGTGTATTGACGTATTGTGTTGTACCTGTGTATTGATGTATTGTGTTGTACCTGTGTATAGATGTATTGTGTTGTACCTGTGTATAGATGTATTGTGTTGTACCTGTGTATAGATGTATTGTGTTGTACCTGTGTATAGATGTATTGTGTTGTACCTGTGTATAGATGTATTGTGTTGTACCTGTGTATTGATGTATTGTGTTGTACCTGTGTATAGATGTATTGTGTTGTACCTGTGTATAGATGTATTGTGTTGTACCTGTGTATAGACGTATTGTGTTGTACCTGTGTATAGATGTATTGTGTTGTACCTGTGTATTGATGTATTGTGTTGTACCTGTGTATTGATGTATTGTGTTGTACCTTCGTATAGATGTATTGTGTTGTACCTGTGTATAGATGTATTGTGTTGTACCTGTATATAGATGTATTGTGTTGTACCTGTGTATAGATGTATTGTGTTGTACCTGTGTATAGACGTATTGTGTTGTACCTGTATATAGATGTATTGTGTTGTACCTGTGTATAGACGTATTGTGTTGTACCTGTGTATAGACGTATTGTGTTGTACCTGTGTATAGATGTTTTGTGTTGTACCTGTGTATAGATGTATTGTGTTGTACCTTCGTATAGATGTATTGTGTTGTACCTGTGTATAGATGTATTGTGTTGTACCTGTGTATAGATGTATTGTGTTGTACCTGTGTATAGATGTATTGTGTTGTACCTGTGTATAGATGTATTGTGTTGTACCTGTGTATAGATGTATTGTGTTGTACCAGTATATATATGCATTGTGTTGTACCTGTATATATATGTATTGTGTTGTACCTGTGTACTCATGGACCTTACGGTATTTTGTATTTTGAATAAATAAAATATATATATATGGAAATGAAACTGCTGTCAATATTTCAAAGAAACTGAACAAAGATGTTTATTGGATGGTGCCCTTTAAGATGTGTTTTTCGTTGCTGCGCTTTGCTAAAATTAGATAACAAGTAAAGAGACTTCAAACAACCTTACCTCAGAAACCACCTATTCTATGGTTTGTTATATCACGTTCATGCTCCATGTCTTTGTTAATGATCTCCAACGTCTAGAATATAAAGTTGGTTCAAAATGAAGTCCCCGGGTCAAGAATGGCTGTGCCCCGGGGTCCAAAGTTTGTATATGGAGATGTTGCACGCTTTACATAGACTTATACATGTATGTACAAGGAGTAAGTATACATAAATATGTCTACTATTCACCTTTTATGCCTAATATAATCCGTACTTCGTATCTCGTTTCCAATAGCTATAAACTGTCACCATTTTTTATTTGGAGTCGATTGGAACTATCTTTGTCACACGGAGCAATCTCGTAAAATGTGCTTTTATACATGCAAACAAATACACGCTCTGTATCAGAGGACACCATGTGCATAAATAATACCTATGTTTACATTTCGCACCTTTTTTAAGTTTGTAAGTTTAATAATATATAAGAATTTGTTGTTTTCAAAACACGCGCGCAACAACCAGAAGTAATCATTTTCACGCAGTAGTGAAACTCACGCTGGACAACCAGAAGTAATCATTTTCACGCAGTAGTGAAACTCACGCTCGACAACATAAAACGGCGACACGGTCCGTGTCTCCTCCCTGTATACTTACTTCCTGGTATTTTTAAGGAAAAACTTGAAAAATCTCCTCCAAAACCACAAGGCACAGAGGTCTCATATATTGCTTGTTACATCAGATTGTAGTCCTCTACCAAGTTTCTTCAAATGGTGACCATGGGGTAAAATCTGGTCCCGCCCCTGTGGTTACAGTTTTACATGGTTATACATGAGATTCTTCAAAACAATCTTCTTCTCTGAAACTACAAGAGCCAGCTGTTTAATATTTTGCATTTACCATAAGTGTATGATCATCTAATAAGTTTGTTCAAATGGTGACCCTGTGGTCAAATTTGGCCCCGCCCCCAGGGGTCAATAATGATTATTAATGAGTATTACATAGACTTATATAGGGAAACATTTAAACAATCGTCTTCTCTGAAACCACACGGTATAGCGCTCTCATATATTGCATGCATCCTCTACCAAATTTGTTCAAATGTTGACTCGGGTGTCAAATCTGTCCCGCCCCGGTGATCACAGTTTTACACAGAGTTATAAAGAAATATCGTTAAAACATGTTCTTTTCTGAAACTACATGAGCTATAGAGGTCTAATAGCTTGCATTTACAATAAGCTTACGTGTGCTATCAAGAGACTATGGGGTCAAATTTGATTCCACCCCAGGGGTGACATGCTTTCCATATACACAGTTATATACACTTACTGGGCATGAACAGATGGATACAACCATCCAAGCAGCATCGGCCCCGGGGTCCGTCCTCATCCCTGGGGAAATAGCCCCTCGGTCATAACTTGGACACCGTTGGGATTCCCACCATATAACCATATATACACTTATTGGGCATGAACAGAAGAATAAAACTATCCAACTAGTCTAGAGGCCAGTCGACGATTTTTGAGTCGAGTTCAACATTTTGCGAGGAGCATGGTGACAGGTATCACTCGAAAGAGTAATATTTTGCCTTTGACAGTGATAAATTGAGATCAAATGTCATGACCCTTTTTCAGAATATTTAATTGAAAATTTGAATGAAAGCCATTATTATTTTGTTTATGCATAAAGCATATTTCGATCATAAGCTAACATAAGTAAAAGGCTTAGAAGTGAGCTGATACACTGTGATAAGTCTTCGTTTGTTGTCCGTCCGTTCGTCCGCCCATTCGCTGTCCGTCCGCCCATCCGTCGTCTGTCCGGAAGAACGTCTAGTAGCCATTCAATGAATTGTTGTGATTCGAGTTCAAGATTGTGCGAGGAGCATAGAGACCGATATCATTCGAAAGGGTAATATCTTATCTTTGTCGTACCCGCCCTGATTTGTATGTGACAAGGGTAAATTGAGGTCAAAAGTCATGACCCTTTTTCAGAATATTTAATTGAAAAATACGTACGTTTTTGAAACCATTATTATTTTGTTTATGCACGGTCATAAGCTAACAGAAGTAAAAAGCTGAGAGGTGAGCTGATATACGGTGATGTCTTCGTCCGTCCGTCCGTCCGTCCGTCCGTCCGCCAATCCGCCGTCCGTCCACCCATTTGCTGTCCATCCGAACGAACGTCTAATAGCCACTCCATGAACTGCGAGTCGCGTTCAAAATAATGCGAGCAGCAAAGAGATAGTTATCATTCCAAAGGGTATTCTCCCGCCTTTGTCGTGATACCCGCGTTGAGTCCTGATTTTGGAGGCAATCGGATAACATTGAGGTCAAAGTTCATGGCACTTTTTCACAATAATTAAATAAAAAACGACATGTAATTTTTGAAAAGCATTATAATTGTGTTTCGGTAATAAGCTAATAAGAGCCAGTGGTTGATAGGTGAGGTAATATATATTAACAAAACTTGCTGCGATACTGCCCACTTCTGTCATCACGTTAGCACAATAGTTAACGCGATAAAAAATATCTTATACATTTCAAATTTTGTTTTCGTAATAATGTTGACTAATTGACATGAAAATTCACGTTTTTTAATAATTCTGAATAGCTGTCGCAAAAAATCACGTCTCGCGGCAGTTTAGATATCTATAAATAGACTGTTTATAAATAACCTGGTCGGGGGTAAAAGCCGTACCGTATATCGTTATATTACTATTTATATATGGGCCTACTTTTCATACCATGTACAAATATTAAGGTGATCAAATTTAAGTATATAATGTATACAAAATATTAAATAAAATAATAAAAATCTGTTCCTGGCATAGTATACAGAATACCGTAGGTTCCACAACAGTTATAATTTTACAGACAGACAGACAGACAGACGGACAGATTTAGTTGCAACTTTTAAGAATACAATTAAAGGCTTAGGGATATTTATCATAAATGATCACTTTCATAGACATTATTAGCCATTATAGTTTCCATGCCAGAGCACCTGCCATTTCCGCTAGTTTTCGTTATAATACGGACTTTAAGGTACGGCTTTTACCCCCAACCACATACAGGTATCGATAAGAAACTATCATGGTGGCAGAAGTGGACATTATCGTGTCATTTAACATCATAAATTATTGATATTTAGGTAAATTTATCTAACAAATTGTATAAGATTTTCGTGAAAATGCATTATTGTCTCGAAAAAGTCATGCTAACTTGCCTTTATCGTAGTACCAGTGCTCAGTCCTGATTTTGGATGTGACAGGAGTAAATTCAGGTCAACGGTCATGACAAATGGTTTTAACATTTAAAAAATCCTATTTCTTGTTTATTTATAAATCACCTTTCGCGTATTATCACACCTGGGCCAAAGGCTTAAAGAAAGGCACAGAGATGCACTAGAATACAGTGATCACTCTTCGTTGGGCGTCCGTGTGTCCGTCCGCTCTTCTGCCATCTCTCCGCCATTTGTCTTGCTTTTTTTTACTTTTCTTTTTTTTACTTTAAACGTTTTTTTCTCAGAAATAGTTTTGCCGATTTTGACCAAACTTCACATGGGTGAACCTGTTATCATTGGTTTTCAATATATACAATTCAATGAAATAAGGTTAGTGAGACATCCAAGACGGCCACCATTACGAAAAATAGTTGTATGTCTTAAAGCATCTTTTTCTCAAGAGCTGCTGATAAGATTTCGGCAGATTTTGCTCAGATATGATTCAATGATTCCTAGATACTGGACCATCAAAGTCCCATGTATAGAGATTTTATACGTTTCCTTAGACATATATATGAAAAGAGTCCTTGCAAGAAAAATTCTCTGAAAAAAAAGAAGATTTGATATATAGCGTGTTAAATCATGAACCTGAGGTCATACTTGGTCTAACTCCAGGAGTCAAGGATGTTTTATAGAAACATATATATTTTGAAATGTTCTATTTATTTCTTCGATCGTTCGTTCGTTCGCTGTTCGTTCGTTCGTTCGTTCGTTCGTTCGTTCGTTCATTCATTCATTCATTCATTCATTCATTCATTCATTCATTCATTCATTCATTCATTCATTCATTCATTCATTTCATTCATTCATTCATTTCATTCATTTCATTCGTTCATTCGTTTATTCATTTCATTCATTCATTCATTCATTCATTCATTCATTCATTCATTCATTCATTCATTCATTCCATTCATTCATTCATTCATTCCATTCATTCATTCATTCATTTCATTCATTTCATTCATTCATTCATTCATTCATTCATTTATTCATTCATTCATTCATTCATTCATTCATTCATTCATTCATTTCATTCATTCATTCGTTTATTCATTCATTTCATTCATTTCATTATTTTCATTCATTTCATTCATTCATTCGTTTATTCTCATCGTTTGTTCTTTCGTACATACGTTCGTTCATTCATTCATTCATGCATATATTTACATATTTAATACATTTATTCTATCAAAACTTACTTTGCTAATATCCTTGTATTTTACACACATATAATATTCATTTCTGTTGTTAACTTTACACTGCATCATAAGGTCACTTACACCAAATGATTCCTTAATATGTATTAATAAATATCTATATATTTCAAGGTTAAGCACCAAAAGGTTGAGAAGAAGAAAATGTTAGTAGTATAGAAACTGGCGGTACGGGCGCAGTTTTCCCTCGCGGGGAATGAGAAAAACTAGTGAAATATGCCAGGGGGAACTCAAGCGTAACTCTCATTTACACCACTAAGATATAAATGCAAGTCACGCCTAAATCAACACCTCAACATATTTCAACAGTTTTCTCAAGCAACCCCGCTCTGGAAAACTCCGCCCCGTACCGCCAGTTTCTATACTACTAGTCAATCCGGTTTGCCATTTTAATAACATAACATTTGCAACTCGTTAGGAGAGCGCAATTTTATTTTATGTCTACTTTTGCCGAATCTACTTTCGCCGCAATTTTTTAATAACATTTGCAACTCGTTAAGCAAAGTCAGACGGAACCGGGTAGTAGACTTCATCGTCGCTCTGCATATCATTTTCTACCATGGAGTATTTTATTTTCCTACACTTTGCTATTTTGTATTTTAGTTCAAGAAGCTCTTCTCTGTTACTATTCAGCTCGCGTTTATAATTACTCATTTCAACCAGCAATCGTCTTTTTTCAGTGTCCATAAAATCATCACGAACTAATTCATATTCTACTTGGAGTTGCCTGCCTCTCATCAATTCTCTCCTATATTTATCTTTTAAATTGTTAAGTTTTCTGCAAACCTTTTCTAATCTTTTTGTCCCATTATATAATAATAGTATATGTAATTATTTTTAAGCCCTTATTTAATATTTTCAATATCCTTAAATGGGACCCAACTATTGAAATCCTCATTGTAACCCTTCCATTTAATCAACGCTTGTTGTTTTTTTTATAATCACGTCGTATTACTTTTTCAATCCTGAATATTTCTTGCTTTGCTTTTATCATTTCTAATTCATAAAAGCTTCCGTCAATGTTTTCATTGTTTAGATCTTTTATTTTTTATGTAAAAGGATTTGTGTTTTGAATTTCATCAACAACAAATATTTGTTCAGTCCAATTCGGGGTATAACCTTTCTCAAACGTTCTTTTATATTTGCTGATTCTAACTTTGTCTCCAATTTTAAACTTTGGCTTAATTTGATTACTTCTCATTTTTCCGTACAAGTTGAAATATACCGTTCCTTTATTTTTCTCATCACTAGCCTCAATCGGCGTCATTTTAATACTCCGATGTGTTGTATTATTGTATTTATCAACCATTTCTTGCAACACGTCTAAATATGTGTTTGTATTGTTAGCTGTAAAATATTTCCACATCTTTTCTTTTAATGTTCTGTTAAATCGTTCAATTACTACAGCTTTTCCAAAATTAAACGTGTGATACATTTTGATATTATTATCATCAAGAAATTGCTTAAACGTCTTGTTGTAAAACTCCACACCTTGATCAACCCACAACAATTTACAATGTCTTCCTGTACTCATTATTTGTTGGAACGCTTTAGTAATTTCTAAACCAGTTTTATTTGGAACGGGTATAGCCCAAGCAAATTTACTAAATAAATCAATAACAGTAAGCAAATATTTAGTACCTTTATTATACTTTGAAAACGATTGCATATCAACCAAATCAGCAGACCACATTTTATCAATTTCATTAACAATCACACGGCGTTGAGTGAACTTTCTTCGTATAGGTTTATGAAGTTCATCTGCTAACTTGCCAGTCCATTTCAACGCCTTTTCTAGTATTTTGAGTTTCCAAGACCAAGTTTATATTTTTTACTAATGACTGGTTTTACTATCAAATTCTTAGCAATCTTTTCTCCGATAGTTTAAGACTTACTAGATTTCAAACCAGCAAGCATGTTTTTATCACACGTTGATTTATTACTAGGATTTTCGTCATAGCAATAATCATGATCTTTACAAACAGCATCTAATTCATTTACCGGTTCTCCACTTCCAACCGTGTCAGCCCTTTTTTGGGCAGCAAAGGGAGCAACGCTTTATGAATATCAATATTTCCGCCTTCTGTGTTTTTAACACACTTTGTTTTAGTAATACCACAAGATGCACAAGTTGCTCTTAACATTTTTCTACCATTTTTTGCTAAAACATACTTAGGATCAACATTTTCAGTAACCTTTTTTTCTTTTATACAGTAACTCATATAAAATATGATTAGATTAAACTTCGTTTACAAAATATGATGTTATGATGTTTTCATTTTTCACTGGTTTCACTGGTTTGTAAGGCTTTAATAATTTGTAAAGAATATCATACGTACTATTTCCTTCTTGTAACTTTTTAATGAAAAACAGACAGAAATATCCACACAGAACACTTGTTTTATCTTGGTATTGAATGGTGTTGTATTTTATATTAGGTATGTACGCTAAAACTTCTTTTGGTTGACTCAGGCCAAAGGGATCGAAGTAATAATTATCATAGTAACAAGTCCAGTGTGTGCCAGGTCCGATATAATCATCAAGATTAATAATACCACTTTCTCGTTCATTTTGTGTTGTCGGTAATTTGTTTTTGCTATACACCCCACTAAAGTTCTGTATGCCTAGCTGCTTAACCCATTTCATTATATCTAAGTTAGATATAGGTTCATTTTTAAAAAAAATAAAAAATTTATAAATGGGATACTTCTATATGGCCTGATTTGTGAGTCTACTTGCAAACCATACCCTCTTCTATCTACTTGCAAACCTTTTCCAGTTAAACCACTAATAAGAGATCCAATCAATGGAATTCCTAGTGATGCAAGCATTCCAAGAAATCCTCCGTCCTGCTGTTGTTTTTTAGTTAGTTTAACAGGGCAGTGACCTTTTGACTTTGCTATCTTCTTTCTTTGTGCAAGTATTAATTTATTTAATTTTAGAAGTTTTGGTTTTTTATCACTAGGAACAGTTGCCGTTACGTCTTGCTGTTTGTTATTTTGTTATTACTGGGAACAGTTACCGTTTTGTTACTAGAAGCGCATGCCAGTACGTCTTGTAGTTGTTTTTGTGTTAGTTTAATAGTGCAGCAACCTTTTGACTCTGCTATTTTATTTTTTTGAGCAGCTGTTAATTTATTTGATTTTAGAAGTGTTTGTTTTTTATCAGCAGGTACAGTTACCATTCCATTTCCAAATATTTTGCCAATTCCAGTACTTGCCAGACCACTAAGTGCCACTGTTGCCAAAGGTCCTAATATCTTTGGGGCAAATCTAGCAACTGTTGGCAATAGGGTTTTAGTTAGCAAACCAGCTAATGCACCTAAAAAGCCTCCATTCTTGGACTGAGATCTCATTTGTGATTTTGATATATTTATGTCTAATCCGTGTCCGCCAGATTTAGCTTTGTTGATATTGTTAATCTGAGTAGCTGTTAGCAGCAAAGGAAAATTCCCAGTTAGTTGGTTATTTTTTAACCTAAGTGTTAATTCACTCTTATCCTCATAAGCCCTCGCTAAACTCTGTTTTTGTCCATCTGTTTAATTTACTGAATAATTTACGTAAGTCATATATATTATAAGTTAGCTTAAACAATAACTAGTTCATTTCCAACAGTATCAATAACAACATCTTCCTCATAAAGAACGAGAGAATAAGCTTTATAAAGAGCTCCTGGAGCTATATTTAATTTATATCTCAAATTCAGTTGTTTTGGATCAACACTGACCTCATTTCCCTTGTAACTTAAATCGAAATATATCATTCCAAAGAGATTTTTAAAATTACTCGTATTGAGTAAAGTTCCAGTGTTTTTATCATTTTTCTTGTAAGAATAATTAATAACATCTCTGAATATACTTATAATATTATCATGACTGTATTCGATTCTGGATAATAAACTCCATTTCCAACTTCCAATCTGGCTATTTGCAAATAAGAAGCAGCATCACCAGCTACATCTTCTTCAGTTTCAGCTACAACTTCTTTTTTGTTATCAGCCTTTGTAAGTTCTTTTAAAATCATCTCACCTTTTGGTTTACTAGGTTTAATAACTGAAACTAATTTATCAGCAGCCATTTTTCCTACTTCATCTCCAAGTTTTTTAGAACCGCTTTCTATGATTTGCTTGCCAGCAGTTTCTAATGCTTTCTTGCCTGCTGATTTCACAGACTCGCTGAATATCTTTGATCCGACTTTTGAAAGAATGTGAAATATGCCAGCTCCAGTTAATCGATCAACTTGAGTATATGTTCCCGTGCTAGTGTCATAAATTTTTTTTAAACATGCCATATAACATATGTTACATTAATTCCTTCAAAACAAATCGAAATGATGTGTGGACACCATTAAGATGAATAATTTTCCGAAGAAACCGGTTATGTAAATATTAATACTGTTAATGATCGTTTTGTTTAATTCGCAGAACCCGACTCTCATCGGTTCATCTTTGAAAGGATATGATCTCCTAAGAGTAGCTGCACTTATTTCATAAATAACATCCCCGTATGATCCATCAACAATGGAATTACTTATCAAGTCACAGTGGATATACAATGTATCGATATAATTTGTTATGTCTGGTGTCACAGTTCCAAATTTAGTTTCTCTAATAACCGCATCTTTATCAAACCCGATCATGGTGTGAAAGTTTGATTCTCTCAAATCAAGCATAAAGTCATTATGAATGATAACCAAACATTTAAAACTTGATAAATCAAACTCAGTTTGTATCGGGACAGGCGTGCCATCAGTTAAATCATTGTTTACAGTCAATGCTTGTTTTATGTTAGTATCAATATCGACATAACTGTAATTTCCATTTCTAAACTCAATAGTTTTCCAATCTGTTCCATTGTGATACCTTATCATTTTGTTATTAAAATCTTCACTAATATTATATCACGAGTATGTCATGGAATTAATCTTATCGAGTCCAATGACATACTGTTTGTTTCTGCCTAATATTAATAGTCTGTCAAATACAGTTGTAAAATTACTCGTTGTATTTGAGCTATTAATTATTGACGTTTTGCCTGATGATAGTACAATTTTTTGTTCCATAAAATATAGGATGGATAAAATTAATCACTTAAATAAAATAGTTTAAAGCTTGATTTTTCAAATTTTAAAACTTGTGTAGTGAAAGATTTTGTGTTTGAAAAGATAGTCCAATAATGTGATTTCGGAAGATATGTTTCAAATGTTCCTTTTTGTACTCGTTTACCATTTTCTATTTGTGGTTGAGTAATTGACTCACCACCATTAAACAGACTGAAATATTCTATACCAATGTCTGTATTTGTAACTGTATATGTAAGATCTGCTTCAACTACATAACGCCCGGGTTTTACAATTATTACGCCGAGGGGACGATTACCACCACCGGAATATTCTGTAGCATATTCTTCACTTTTTATAAGTGGATTGGTTACAAAAGTAAACGCCTCGATAAAAGCATTATGTTCGGTTCTTTCAAATGGGTTTTGTGTCAGGTACGATACATAAGTATCTTAACGAACGGTATCTTGAATAATACTAATTCCGTCTATTGTAACTTCAAAAATTAGAATCCGACTTAAATAGTCTACTTTTACTTTCAACCCATTAAGTATACCAAGAATTGCTGTGTGCCGGCTATCAGACTTTTGATTATGCTCCTTGAGAGAAGCTATTTCACCATCAAAAGCCTTGCTTCTTTCATCCTGGGCAGCTTTCAATAGCCTTAAAGCATTCACAAGTTTATCAGTGTCAACCAGTTTGCTCAGAGCAGTCTCAAGCGACTCGCCGTCAACCATTTCCATTTTGATGTCTTCAAACTCTTTGCTGATATCGGCAACGTAGGTGTTTATCTGCTCATTTAATATTTTAATTTGAGTTATTTCAGTAGTAAAAGCAGTTCTCATTTGTTTTGAAGCATCAGCAATAGCAGTTTCAAGTTCATTATTGTCAACCATTTGTGTATTGATTTCTCCAATCCGTGTATTAATATGTTGAACACCAACTCTTATTTGTTTGCTTAATTTCTTGTAGTTTTCACTATCTTCCAATCCATCTTTTTTTTTTTTCTAGCCTTTTCAAAGCATCACCCAGAAGTTTTATTTCATCTTTTAATTCGTTTTGAATTTCAATCATTTTCCCACGGTATTCTTGTAACTTTGTTTGTATCAGACTTAGTTTATCTTCAACACCTGTTGTCAAATTGTTCATCATGTCTGGAATTTTATCAATATCATAATCACGTATGATTTTTGTTATTCTTCTTTGGCAATATTGCCTTGTTACTGCATCATCTGCCTTTGTTGGATTACTAACATTGGTAATTTTATTATTATCCATGTTAAGCTCACTTCTCAAAACATTTTCCTGGTTTTTGAGAAGTGTTAAGATAATTAACCAATTTTTTTTGTTTTACATACTCAGACAGTACAATACCAAAGTCTATAATATTTGCACTGCCAGTAGTAACTTCCCCACCAAGATCATTAAAAAGTCCCATTATATATAATATGATTAGATTAAATTTCGCCGTTGAAGATACGCTTTACTAACTTCCTAGGGCGATCCAGAAACAGAAAGTCGTACTGTTTGTCAGTCGCTTTTCTGTACTGCTCTTTGCTGACATCTTGTTCGTTGGAAAGCATGCCCAGCTCACGATTAACCGGAGTCGCGAAAAAGATGTAATGAGAACAGTTCAACCGAATGTCTTTGGGAGTTTTTTTCTTTTCATGCACAATAGTATTGTTTGTGCCGTGTGGCGACCGTAAAAAGTCTCCCCGTACATCCAATCAATATTGTTATTTTTACATCCTACAGGGATTGTATGAGTCTTTCACCAGATACCCAGGCATATGTTACTGAAGCCTTTAATGATACCTCTCGGTATCTGGATGACATATTGAACATTGACAACCCTTTTTTTCCAACTATGGTTAATTATATTTATCCTAAAGAACTTCAGCTTAACAAAGCTAATATATCTGATAACAACGCTTCTTTTCTTGATTTAGATCTCTCGATTGAAAATGGTAAAATAATTAGCAAAATCTATGACAAGAGAGATGATTTTAATTTTGACATTGTTAATTATCCCCACTTGGATGGGGATGTTCCCCGAGCAACTTCTTATGGGGTATATGTGTCTCAACTTATTCGTTTTTCTAGAGCTTGTACTCGAGTTGAGGACTTTAATATTCGTAATCTTTGTATAACTAAAAAGTTACTCAATCAGGGTTACCGTTACCATAAACTTCGTAAAACCTTTGCAAAATTTTATTATCGTAACCCTGATCTTCTTTCCAAATTTATCAGTAATTTAAGGACTCTTCTGCGACAAGGACTATCACAACCTGACTTCTATGGTGATGTGATTTATAAACTTCGTAAGATTCTAGGTCATGATCACTTTCATACTATCTTTGTTAAACTTTTTAAAAAGTTTATCAAAAGAGGTTATGACCCTATCATTTTGCAACGTACTGCATGCTTGGTGGTGGACCCTTTTACAGTTCGCCACTATGCTTTCCTCTTTAATTGTACGATGACCACCTAAAGCCCATTGGGACGGTGGCGTTTGATGTTTGTCCATGATCTTTCTTGTCGTGCCCTTAATGGTTTATTCTCTTACTGCTCTGGCTTCTGCAAAGTCATTGAGTACCTTCAATGTGTCTTTCTAGGCTATTGATTTTTTGTATTATATCTACACGAGCATATTTGTGTTTTACTTTTATTGCCTATTGATGCTGCCTTGTTGGTTAGAGATTAGATCATGGCGGGGATTTCTTTATTTACACTGTCCTGTTTTAATGGGATGACAGTAGGGTAAGTGTGAGGTTTGGTGCACCCTAGAACCGGTTTAAACCCCCAGTGGCCTACTTTGCCACTGACCGTTCCAAGGCGGTAGCCCTATTGTCAACCTTTTTTGTGTTTGTGATGTCGTTTGCATTTATTATTGCTTTTGCCTTCTTGTTTGTCTGTTTGCGTGTTTGTTTCTGTGTTTTGTGGATTACTGTCCTCCTTGAATGCTACTTTCCCTGTCCGATCTTTTTATATTTCTTGTAATAAGATAATTCACGCAACAGTTTTTGTGCCTTCCCTGGATGAAATAATTAATAATATCATTTTGATTACGTTCGCAAACATAATCATCAAAAATAGCTATCTTTTGAGTATCAGAATCCAAATCATTCACAGGGATAACTTCATCATTTGAACATTCTAATATGTCTTCGACTGGGATTTTATTCTTTTTTGCTATCTTTTCAAGTTTTTGTGATAAGACCTGATACTTGGACTGCTCTAAGTTTTTAGCAAACAAGTAAATCTTGTCATAGTAAACTAACGGTTTCAGCAACATGTGAACTAATGTGTTTGTCTTGCCAGATCTTGAATTACCGCAAATAAGCATTCTAAAACAACAGTCTGGCATGAAGTTCCATATCTGTTTAAAATTACCGTTTTCTGTTTTCATATCATAGTTTGGAATTTGCATTATAATAATACTTGGATAATAGTGTTATTATCTAACTATTATTATATGTCAAAAGTGTATTGTGGAATAAATCAAATCCCCCGTGGTTATCGTCTTGGAACAGAAGCAGAATGTTTTAAGGCTAATCAAGTTAGATATTACGGAATGAAAAAAGTAGTTAAGACTGCAGTTGAACCTGCGGTTAAAAAAGCAGTCAAGCATGCAATCAAAAAAGCAGTTGAACCTGCGGTTAAAAAAGCAGTCAAGCCTCCAGTTAAGAAAGCAGTTAAGAAAGCAGTTAAACCTGCGGCCAAAAAGAAGAAAACAAAAACTACATAATACTTGATTAAGTTATCTTAACTTATCTTAATTTAATCTAACCTTATATTATACATATCTTTGTTAAAATGGAAAGAATTAGCAAATAAAAAGCGAAAAGCGAGTGAGCGTGTCAAAGAATATGAAAATAGAGTTATCCGCAAAAGACTTGAAAAAGGAGCTAGTCGTGATTTATACAAAGAAATATTTAAACCTGTAACTAGCGAAATAAAAAGTCAGTCAGAACAGCTAACAGAGCAGTTAGCTTCTCTTCCCAAAATAAGTCAGCAATTAGCCGCTCTTCCAGCAGCAATAGGCGAGGAAATAGTAGAACAAAAAACGTACCAGGGATTACCCCCAATTATTTGCTGAAGAACCCCGTAAGCTAACGCTATCACCTGAAAAAGAAATACTAGGAGAAGAAGAACCTGCTGCGAGGTCCAAGGAACCCAAACCGGTGTATGATATTAACTTGGATGCTGGTATGAATAAAGACGTACTTAATAAGAATGGCTTGCTAATGCCTACTGAAATACCAGGTATTACTGATGGGAATGCTGATTATGATAAATATATTGAAAGGGCTGAAGAGATACATGATAAATTGATTCCCGAGATAAGAGGTATAAGGGTAAGAGCAGAAAACCTCAGCGAAGAAAAAATCAAGGAGAAGTCCAAAATGCGAAAACCAATTTAAAATTACTCGGTGACCCCGAGCAGTTGTGTTAGACTTAACAGTAGATGATGATTTTATAGACCTTATAACAAAGCGTTACAACAATGGAAAAACTTATTCAAAACTGTCTCAAAATGCTTTTAAGAAACTAACAGAATTATCTGATTTACCAATTCACAAAGGTTCTTCAAAGTACAAAAAGATTTTAGGAGGTTGTGTTGAATATTACAATAGCCCCGAAGATTTGATGAATGATCTAGAGTTGGTATGTGGAAGTATCGAATCAGGAAATAATAGTCCACAGATAATAAATAAAGGTATTAGCATAATCGATGAATTATTAAAAATAGGTGAAATGTCACCCAAAGAACACGAGCAACTATTTTCTAATATTTAATTAAATTATTGTCTAACTGTAATTATACATGAAAACCAAAGAAGAATTAATTGATCACTTGACGCGACTTGTAGCTGCATACAGACGCAGTTATAAATTGTGCGGTATTATAAACACAACATTACAGATTGCCAGCGGGATAATTGGTTGTACGGCTGTATTGGCATTGGTTCCAGCAATTCCTGTTTTTGTAGCCGCAGTTGGTGCAGTTCCTCCAGTAGTTGCTGTCTAAGTGAGTAAAACAAGAATAGCAGAAAAAAAGACTTTGTTAAAAACACATCATAGAAGTTTTAAACAACTTCTATATGTCCAAACACCAACAGGACTAGAAAATGATGAAGAGGTAATTAGGATTACATTCAATAAAATATTAGAGATTCAAAAGAATGATAACTTTGCAGAACCTCTGGAAATGTATATGAAAAGATTCAAGTTAAACGGTCATGGCATTCAGTTGTAATTCGACTTGTTTCCATATCCTATCGTACTTGTCTCTGGTTGATTTTGTTTTAATCGATTTTGTTTCTTTTTCTATTTTTAATATTTTAAATATTTTCTGAAAAATGTATTCAAATTTGATTGATCTTTTTCGGCCTTCTATTTGATCCAAAACCTTTACAATTTTGTAAAACAAATCTTCAAATCTTTGCCTATTTTTAGAAGACAAATCAAATGCTACCAAGTATTTATCTAAATGGTACTTCCTGAGGTAAATAGTTTTCTTTTGGCTGTAGGTGCAACCTGTGATAAGATTATAACCATTGTGCGTGCCACAATTAAGGCAAACACGCTCGTTATCAAAAACTTCACAAGTATCGTTGCAATTCACGCATGCGTATGTACACTTGTTACACAGCTTGGCTCTGGTACAATATTTACAAAGCTTTTTTTATTAGTCATGTAAAATAAGATACAATCTGTGCACACCCCCGGAGGATCAATAATATCTAAAACTCTTTTACAATATTTGCAATTCATTATATAATAATATAGCATTATATATTTAAATATAGGCTTAAAGAAATATTATCTGATGTAATTATATAAATGGAACAAGTAGAAATTGAAATCAACAACTTTAAGAAAGATCAAACGAAACAGGCAAAAACTATTGATTTTGAAGATGCGAGTAAATTAGATGCAGAGCTTTTAATTTTTTCAAACTTTCAAGATTTGACAGAAAGAATCATAACAATGGCAAAACAACTAAAACTGCCATGGAAAATAGAAAAAAGAGATATAAACAAACTACGTTCTTTGTGCAAAAAACACATTTCAGAGGCAACCAGTTACCATCCAACTTTATACAAAGTTTCTGTTATTGCCCACTATGATGTTTTACTTAACAAAGGAATTAATATAATTATGTATGGATAAATAAAATAAAATAATATAATCTAACCAGGGAATAAATATTTTACTTCAAAATAATTAATTAATTAATTAATAGGGGCTTAAAGAAATAATCTCATGTAATATTATATAATGAGTATCCGAGAAATTGAAACATCCCCAAAACAGTATAGCAAGGTTTTTAAAGTAAATGTTGTCAGTAATGATCCGCTCAGACAACTACAAAAAACACAATCAAAAGTTGTGAACTTTCTTAAAAAAGAACTAAGAAAAACAGGTGGATTTAAATTGATAAAACTTACTTTTAAAAAAAAGTACCACATGATAAAGAACATAAAGGAGGTTTTGATATTATATACAAAACAGCTTACTTTACCTCAAAGGCTGCAATAATATTAAATAAAAATCAAATATCAGAAGCATTAGACAAAGCACGGGAAGAAATTATAAATAGAATTGGAAATTGGCTTCAGTTGGGAAGTGGTTGGCAAATTGAATCAGTAGATGCACATTACATAAATCGAATAAAGTATAAGCCTTTACGAGGTAGCTCTTATTTGGATTTACCAAAAGAACTTGCTAATTCTAAAAAAGGATTGATCAATATATAAAAATGAAAAAGATAACGAATGCTTCAGATGGTGCCATTTGGTTTGTACATTTCCTGTTAAAAAAGATCCTCAAAGAATAACAAAGTACAAAAAGCATATTGGTGATCTTGATTACAAAGGAATTACATTTCCTGTTACTATCAAACAAATCCCAAAAATAGAAAAACAAAACAACATTTGTTTTAACATATTTGGATATGAAGAAAATCAAGTATACCCTTTGTACATATCAAAAAAAAAAGCAGAAAAAACATGTGATATGCTTTTGATTGTCGAAGAGGAAAAAACACATTATGTGGTAAAAGATTTAACAGTTTGATGTATATTCAAACAGCACACGAGGGGGAAAATGGTTTTGTAAAACATGCTTGCAGTGCTTTACATTAGAACGTGTGTTAAAAAATCATGAACCTGTTTGTCTTTTACTTAACGGAAAACAAGCAGTAGAGATGCCAAACAAAGATGAAAAAGTTAAGTTTAAAAACTACGACAGACAGTTAATGGTTCCGTTTGTTATATATGCTGATTTTGAAGCAGTAACTGAAAGTATTTCTTCAGTATCAAACTATCCTAAAATATCAGACACAGAAGCATACCAAAAACATACTGATTGTGGTTATGGATACAAGGTTGTTTGTTGTTATGATGATCAATATTCAAAACCAGTTGTAACGTATAGAGGACCTGATGCTGTTTACAAGTTTTTAAAAAAAATGATAGAAGAAGAAAAGTGGTGCAAGAAAACTATGAATACGCATTTTAAGAAAGATTTGGTGATGTCACAGGAAGAAGAAGCTAGATTCCAAAAATCTAAATCATGCCATATTTGTGGTAATGGTTTTTCAATAACTCTAAAAAAAGATGACCCAAGTCGTACAGTAGCATGAGAAAATTCCGTTAGAAAAGTTAGAGATCATTGTCATATAACTGGAAAGTACAGAGGAAGCGCTCATGACATATGTAATATTAATTTCAGGTTGACTAGAAAAATACCCGTTGTGTTTCATAACTTGAGAGGATATGACTCTCACTTCATAATGCAACACATCGAAAAATTTAAACGAAACATAAATGTGATACCAAATAACATGGAAAAGTATATGGCTTTCATGTTAGGAAAAAGTTTAGTATTTATTGATAGTTTCCAGTTCATGTCCCAATCATTAGATAATCTAGTAAAAAACGTTCCGTCGTTTCAATACATATCTCAAGAATACAGCGGTAAAAAGTTAGACTTGCTAAAAAGAAAAGGCGTTTATCCTCATGATTACATGAACAGTTTTGAACGTTTCGAGGATACTAAGTTACCTGGCAAAGATAGCTTTTATTCTCAATTAAATGATGAGCACATTTCAGATGCGGATTAGGAACACGCTAAAAAAATATGGAAAACATTTAAGATTAAAAATATGGGAGAATATCATGATCTGTATCTTAAGACTGATGTGCTGCTGCTGACAGATGTTTTTGAAAACATTAGAAAAATGTGCATTGAGTATTACAAATTAGATCCTTGCCATAACTTCAGTAGTCCTGGGTTAGCCTGGGATGCGTGCCTCAAGATGACTGGTATTCAACTTGACTTAATCACTGATATTGGCCAATATGTGTTTGTGGAAAAAGGATTAAGAGGTGGTAGGAGTTATATTGCAAATAGATATTCACAGGCTAACAATAAATATATGAAAAACTATGACAAGAACAAAGAAAGCAAGTACATAATATATCTCGATGCTAATAACTTGTACGGGTGGGCCATGTGTCAGCCGTTACCTACTGGCAACTTCAAGTGGGTTGATAAGTCTGAAAAAAGAAAATCAAATTATATTGTTGAGTGCGATATTGAGTATCCCGAAAAACTACATGACTCGCATAATGATTATCCTCTCGCCCCAGAAAGTTTAAATATAAAAGATGAGTGGTTGTCAGACTATTGTAAAAATTTAAAACAAAAGTTTAATCTAGGAAATTGTAGTGTTAATAAACTTGTTGCGACGTTGAAAAATAAAGAAAAGTATGTCGTGCATTTTAGAAACTTAGAATTGTACAAAACGCTTGGATTAAAGGTGACAAAAATACATCGAATACTACAGTTTGACGAATCAGAGTGGTTAAAGACATACATAGATTTTAATACTGCCAAGAGGACAGCTGGTAAAAATGCTTTTGAAAAGGATTTCTTCAAACTGATGAACAATTCAGTTTTTGGTAAAACTATGGAAAACTTGAGAAAAATAATTAATGTTAAATTGACTCACGACGAGGAGGTTCTTTTAAAATATGCGGCAAGACCTTCATTTATTTCTTGTAAAATGTTTAATGAAAATTTATTTGCTGTAAACAGAATAAAAGAACGATTAGTTTTAAATCGTCCTATTTATGTTGGCATGTGTATTTTAGACTTGTCAAAATCTTTTTTGTATGATTTCCATTACAACTATATCAAAAACAATTATGATAAAAAAGCTAAATTATTATTTACTGATACCGATTCCTTGTGTTATGAAATAAAAACAAAAGATGTGTATGCAGACTTTTACAAGGATAAAGAACTGTTTGATAATTGTGATTATGATCCAAAAAGTCAGTTTCATTTTAATGATAATAAAAAGGTTATTGGCAAGATGAAAGATGAAACGTGTGGTATGCCTATTGTTGAATTTGTCGGGTTGCGAAGTAAACTATATTCGTATATACTAGATAATGAGGTTAGCGCAAAGAAATGTATGGGTGTTAAAAAAAAAGTGTGTTGTTAAAAAACAGATAGCGCATGACGATTACAAAAAGATTTTGTTTACAGCAACAGAAGCTCATCATGAGATGAAAGTTATTAGATCACAAAAGCATAACATAAGCAGCTATGCAATAAATAAAAAAAGTTTATCAGCTTATGATGATAAACGGTACATATTAGATAATGGACAAGATACGCTAGCATACAAGTAAAATACTCCATGGTAAAAAATGATATGCAGAGCGATGATGAAGACTACTACCCGGTTCCGTCTTACTTAATGAGTTGCAAATGTTATTAAACAATTTCGGCGAAAGTAGATTCGGCAAAAGTAGACATGAAATAAAATTGCGCTCTCCTAACGAGTCGCAAATGTTATGTTATTAAAATGGCAAACCGGATTGATTAGTAGTATAGAAACTGGCGGTATAGGGCGGAGTTTTCCAGAGCGGGATTGCTTGAGAAAACTGTTGAAATATGTTGAGGTGTTGATTTAGGCGAGACTTGCATTTAGATATTGGTGCTGTAAATGAGAGTTACGCCTGAGTACCCACTGGCATATTTCACTAGTTTTTCTCATTCCCCGCGAGGGAAAACAGCGCCCGTACCGCCAGTTTCTATACTACTAATGTTTGGTAGGGAGAGATTTGCATTTTAAATATTAAACACAAGAAGTTTTGTAGATTTAGCGATAATCTCGGATTATGATAAGTTCTAGTCAATGATTTTATGTTTATATTTCCCTTATATCATATGTGTAAGTCAATCACGAATAGTGTGCGTATCACTAAAAATCAAAAAATGAGTACCGCGTTGACTCTTGATAGTTCAACAAAATATATTCTTGACGTTAACGTTAACTTGCATACTAGTCGTTCAACAGACAGAAATGTTGAAATACAAAGAGACAGTTGTTCCTTAATACTAGTGAGCAGACATCCCACATATGCTATATAGTTTTTAAAAACGTATATTATTTCCCCTAGTTGGTTTGCTTACGGTTCTAAAAAAATTGTAAAAATAATAGTCATATACGAGGATTGTTCCAGAAGTCCGTGTACTTTTCCTGTAATTTTCGTGTTTTGCTTTATATCGTCTTGATATTGTGCCTACTTATAACTTCACGTATGTTCTTATACAGTCCAATGTAAAATCGAGCAGTGTTGTCGTATTTATTTTAAAAAATGCAATCAAAACAAGATTGGTTGCGTTGCACGGAGCAACACAATTGTATACCGTAAATCATTTACTTCTTTCATTTTTTTAAATAATTATTCCTACTTAAACTACACCTTTTGACGCACCATGTTGTCTGCTGCTATACGATGTTGATGACGTTAATTCCTGACATTTTCAATGTCATAGCTTAACTGTTGCGGATCTATGTAAAAAAAACAAGCACGTGTTGCTAACCAAAAACAACCAGAAAACATGACGTCGGTTGGGAACACGGAGCAGCGCACGGTTATAACAATTTGTGTGAGATTCTTTCCACATGGTTCACATCCACGTGGTTTGTTGAAAAACAGACTGTTGTGTTTCGTGTGCACCAGAATGTATTGCAGGTATGTATCTCATCTGTAAGCCAGGATGGATGGTTCTGGAAATATCTTTTTCATTCTGTCAGAAATATGCAAAGTTGGTAGATGTTTTCTTAATATGCGTCTTACATCCGGTTGTGCTCTGGAAAACGTAAGGAACACATGAACCTGCTCGTTTCTCTCAATTATACGCAAGTAAGTCGGCTCTTTGTTTTGCATCTACTTACTTAAGTTCGTTTTCAACAAACCTTCCGTCATAACCCCCTTTCTAAAGTTGCTCAATGATAGTCTTCCTGTGCATGTTGTAGTTGCTTTCATCTGTACAAATCCGTTTGACTCGAATCCCAAGGACATATGGTATAGATTGCTTTGTTTGATTCTGGTTGCAATGACTGGCTATGAAGATACAGGTGCTTGTCCGTGGGTTTCGTATAGAGGTCCGTCTTGATTGTGTTTTTAATTGAAGTTAGAACGTCAAGAAATTCTAGATGATCAACTGAGTAGCGGAGTTCTATTTGTATTCTAGATGATCAGCTGAGTAGCGGAGTTCTATTTGCATTCTAGATGATCAGCTGAGTAGCGGAGTTCTATTTGCATTCTAGATGATCAGCTGAGTAGCGGAGTTCTATCTGCATTCTAGATGATCAGCTGAGTAGCGGAGTTTTATTTGCATTCTAGATGATCAGCTGAGTAGCGGAGTTCTATTTGCATTCTAGATGATCAGCTGAGTAGCGGAGTTCTATTTGCATTCTAGATGATCAGCTGAGTAGCGGAGTTCTATTTGCATTCTAGATGATCAGCTGAGTAGCGGAGTTCTATTTGTATTCTAGATGATCAGCTGAGTAGCGGAGTTCTATTTGTATTCTAGCTGATCAGCTGAGTAGCGGAGTTCTATTTGTATTCTAGATGATCAGCTGAGTAGCGGAGTTCTATTTGTATTCTAGATTATCAGCTGAGTAGCGGAGTTCTATTTGTATTCTAGCTGATCAGCTGAGTAGCGGAGTTCTATTTGTATTCTAGATGATCAGCTGAGTAGCGGAGTTCTATTTGTATTCTAGATGATCAGCTGAGTAGCGGAGTTCTATTTGTATTCTAGATGATCAGCTGAGTAGCGGAGTTCTATTTGTATTCTAGATGATCAGCTGAGTAGCGGAGTTCTATTTGTATTCTAGATGATCAGCTGAGTAGCGGAGTTCTATTTGTATTCTAGATGATCAGCTGAGTAGCGGAGTTCTATTTGTATTCTAGATGATCAGCTGAGTAGCGGAGTTCTATTTGTATTCTAGATGATCAGCTGAGTAGCGGAGTTTTATTTGTATTCTAGAATCAGCTGATTAGCGGAGTTCTATTTGCATTCTAGATGATCAGCTGAGTAGCGGAGTTCTATTTGCATTCTAGATGATCAGCTGAGTAGCGGAGTTCTATTTGTATTCTAGATGATCAGCTGAGTAGTGGAGTTTTATTTGCATTCTAGATGATCAGCTGAGTAGCGGAGTTCTATTTGCATTCTAGATAATCAGCTGAGTAGCGGAGTTCTATTTGCATTCTAGATGATCAGCTGAGTAGCGGAGTTCTATTTGCATTCTAGATGATCAGCTGAGTAGCGGAGTTCTATTTGCATTCTAGATGATCAGCTGAGTAGCGGAGTTCTATTTGCATTCTAGATGATCAGCTGAGTAGCGGAGTTCTATTTGTATTATTGATGATCAGCTGAGTAGCGGAGTTCTATTTGTATTCTAGATGATCAGCTGAGTAGCGGAGTTCTATTTGTATTCTAGATGATCAGCTGAGTAGCGGAGTTCTATTTGTATTCTAGATGATCAGCTGAGTAGCGGAGTTCTATTTGTATTCTAGATGATCAGCTGAGTAGCGGAGTTTTATTTGTATTCTAGATGATCAGCTGATTAGCGGAGTTCTATTTGCATTCTAGATGATCAGCTGAGTAGCGGAGTTCTATTTGCATTCTAGATGATCAGCTGAGTAGCGGAGTTCTATTTGCATTCTAGATGATCAGCTGAGTAGCGGAGTTCTATTTGCATTCTAGATGATCAGCTGAGTAGCGGAGTTCTATTTGCATTCTAGATGATCAGCTGAGTAGCGGAGTTCTATTTGTATTCTAGATGATCAGCTGAGTAGCGGAGTTCTATTTGTATTCTAGATGATCAGCTGAGTAGCGGAGTTCTATTTGTATTCTAGATGATCAGCTGAGTAGCGGAGTTCTATTTGTATTCTAGATGATCAGCTGAGTAGCGGAGTTCTATTTGTATTCTAGATGATCAGCTGAGTAGCGGAGTTCTATTTGTATTCTAGATGATCAGCTGAGTAGCGGAGTTCTATTTGTATTCTAGATGATCAGCTGAGTAGCGGAGTTCTATTTGCATTCTAGATGATCAGCTGAGTAGCGGAGTTCTATTTGCATTCTAGATGATCAGCTGAGTAGCGGAGTTCTATTTGCATTCTAGATGATCAGCTGAGTAACGGAGTTCTATTTGTATTCTAGATGATCAGCTGAGTAGCGGAGTTCTATTTGTATTCTAGATGATCAGCTGAGTAGCGGAGTTCTATTTGTATTCTAGATGATCAGCTGAGTAGCGGAGTTCTATTTGCATTCTAGATGATCAGCTGAGTAGCGGAGTTCTATTTGCATTCTAGATGATCAGCTGAGTAGCGGAGTTCTATTTGTATTCTAGATGATCAGCTGAGTAGCGGAGTTCTATTTGCATTCTAGATGATCAGCTGAGTAGCGGTGTTCTATTTGCATTCTAGATGATCAGCTGAGTAGCGGAGTTCTATTTGCATTCTAGATGATCAGCTGAGTAGCGGAGTTCTATTTGTATTCTAGATGATCAGCTGAGTAGCGGAGTTCTATTTGTATTCTAGATGATCAGCTGAGTAGCGGAGTTCTATTTGCATTCTAGATGATCAGCTGAGTAGCGGAGTTCTATTTGTATTCTAGATGATCAGCTGAGTAGCGGAGTTCTATTTGTATTCTAGATGATCAGCTGAGTAGCGGAGTTCTATTTGTATTCTAGGATGATCAGCTGAGTAGCGGAGTTCTATTTGTATTCTAGATGATCAGCTGAGTAGCGGAGTTCTATTTGTATTCTAGGATGATCAGCTGAGTAGCGGAGTTCTATTTGTATTCTAGGATGACTACTGTTTGCTAACTTGTGGAACTCTATAAGGTTATCCGTGCGTCCCCACACATCATCTACATAGCGTAAGTCTGCATACGGTACCTTATCTGCAGATTCCATCAGTTTGTTCTCCCAAGTACCAAGGTATGTGGATGCATAATTCGTACTCAGATGTGATTCAGCTGTTCCTGCCTTCTGAATATAGTGTCTGTCCGCAATGTTCCTTCCTTCTGAATATAGTGTCTGTCCGCAATGTTCCTTCCTTCTGAATATAGTGTCTGTCCGCAATGTTCCTTCCTTCTGAATACAGTGTCTGTCCGCAATGTTCCTTCCTTCTGAATATAGTGTCTGTCCGCAATGTTCCTTCCTTCTGAATATAGTGTCTGTCCGCCATGTTCCTTCCTTCTGAATATAGTGTCTGTCCGCAATGTTCCTTCCTTCTGAATATAGTGTCTGTCCGCAATGTTCCTTCCTTCTGAATATAGTGTCTGTCCGCCATATTCCTTCCTTCTGAAGATAGTGTCTGTCCGCAATGTTCCTTCCTTCTGAATATAGTGTCTGTCCGCCATGTTCCTTCCTTCTGAATATAGTGTCTGTCCGCAATGTTCCTTCCTTCTGAATATAGTGTCTGTCCGCCATGTTCCTTCCTTCTGAATATAGTGTCTGTCCGCAATGTTCCTTCCTTCTGAATATAGTGTCTGTCCGCCATGTTCCTTCCTTCTGAATATAGTGTCTGTCCGCCATGTTCCTTCCTTCTGAATATAGTGTCTGTCCGCAATGTTCCTTCCTTCTGAATATAGTGTCTGTCCGCCATGTTCCTTCCTTCTGAAGATAGTGTCTGTCCGCAATGTTCCTTCCTTCTGAATATAGTGTCTGTCCGCAATGTTCCTTCCTTCTGAATATAGTGTCTGTCCGCCATGTTCCTTCCTTCTGAATATAGTGTCTGTCCGCCATGTTCCTTCCTTCTGAATATAGTGTCTGTCCGCCATGTTCCTTCCTTCTGAATATAGTGTCTGTCCGCCATGTTCCTTCTGAATATAGTGTCTGTCCGCAATGTTCCTTCCTTCTGAATATAGTGTCTGTCCGCCATGTTCCTTCCTTCTGAATATAGTGTCTGTCCGCAATGTTCCTTCCTTCTGAATATAGTGTCTGTCCGCCATGTTCCTTCCTTCTGAATATAGTGTCTGTCCGCCATGTTCCTTCTGAATATAGTGTCTGTCCGCAATGTTCCTTCCTTCTGAATATAGTGTCTGTCCGCCATGTTCCTTCCTTCTGAATATAGTGTCTGTCCGCAATGTTCCTTCCTTCTGAATATAGTGTCTGTCCGCCATGTTCCTTCCTTCTGAATATAGTGTCTGTCCGCCATGTTCCTTCTGAATATAGTGTCTGTCCGCAATGTTCCTTCCTTCTGAATATAGTGTCTGTCCGCCATGTTCCTTCCTTCTGAATATAGTGTCTGTCCGCAATGTTCCTTCCTTCTGAATATAGTGTCTGTCCGCCATGTTCCTTCCTTCTGAATATAGTGTCTGTCCGCAATGTTCCTTCCTTCTGAATATAGTGTCTGTCCGCCATGTTCCTTCCTTCTGAATATAGTGTCTGTCCGCCATGTTCCTTCCTTCTGAATATAGTGTCTGTCCGCAATGTTCCTTCCTTCTGAATATAGTGTCTGTCCGCAATGTTCCTTCCTTCTGAATATAGTGTCTGTCCGCAATGTTCCTTCCTTCTGAATATAGTGTCTGTCCGCAATGTTCCTTCCTTCTGAATATAGTGTCTGTCCGCAATGTTCCTTCCTTCTGAATATAGTGTCTGTCCGCCATGTTCCTTCCTTCTGAATATAGTGTCTGTCCGCAATGTTCCTTCCTTCTGAATATAGTGTCTGTCCGCAATGTTCCTTCCTTCTGAATATAGTGTCTGTCCGCCATGTTCCTTCCTTCTGAATATAGTGTCTGTCCGCCATGTTCCTTCCTTCTGAATATAGTGTCTGTCCGCAATGTTCCTTCCTTCTGAATATAGTGTCTGTCCGCCATGTTCCTTCCTTCTGAATATAGTGTCTGTCCGCCATGTTCCTTCCTTCTGAATATAGTGTCTGTCCGCAATGTTCCTTCCTTCTGAATATAGTGTATGTCCGCCATGTTCCTTCCTTCTGAATATAGTGTCTGTCCGCCATGTTCCTTCCTTCTGAATATAGTGTCTGTCCGCAATGTTCCTTCCTTCTGAATATAGTGTCTGTCCGCAATGTTCCTTCCTTCTGAATATAGTGTCTGTCCGCAATGTTCCTTCCTTCTGAATATAGTGTCTGTCCGCCATGTTCCTTCCTTCTGAATATAGTGTCTGTCCGCAATGTTCCTTCCTTCTGAATATAGTGTCTGTCCGCAATGTTCCTTCCTTCTGAATATAGTGTCTGTCCGCAATGTTCCTTCCTTCTGAATATAGTGTCTGTCCGCCATGTTCCTTCTGAATATAGTGTCTGTCCGCAATGTTCCTTCCTTCTGAATATAGTGTCTGTCCGCAATGTTCCTTCCTTCTGAATATAGTGTCTGTCCGCCATGTTCCTTCCTTCTGAATATAGTGTCTGTCCGCCATGTTCCTTCCTTCTGAATATAGTGTCTGTCCGCAAAAGAGATACTGTTGTTATGCAACAACATGTTCATCATTCTTAACACTTCCTCTGTGGGAATGCTCACATCTACTCTGTTGTTTAAGGCTTGTTCTACAGATACGTGTGCTTCCCCCTCGGTACACTAGGATATAGTGCTTTGACATCAAAACAAACCATAAGAGCGTTTTGTGGGGCAGTAATGTTGCTTTCTTTATTTAAAAAGTCAGTAGTATCCTTGATGTAACTTGGAAGCGATGTTACATGCGTATTTAATTCATTTTCCACGACTTCAGCCAAATTCCAAACTCTATAGACACACTATAAACAGCTTTAACCAGCCATGCAAAACTCCAAAACTGGAGCGTCGAATTAAGAGTTACCTACTCATAATTCATTTTACGCATATTCAATAACGTGTATTTTAACAAAAACGGTGAATAAACGTATACTTCGGCACATGTACATTATTATACGACCTGAACACATGGATAAAGTTTTGATAAACGGTTTTGTTGTGTAATTTCCCCCTTATTTGGCGGGTTAGTTTCTTTAATAGGCGACATTAATATACATTTGGTAGAAAATGAGGAGATAAACATACGTTGCATTACACGTATATTTTCACTTCAAGCATGATGTATTCCTTTATATTTATGTATATAATATTTAAGCAGTCGGTAGCGCGGCGGATTTGTAACCGGAGGGCCCGGGTTCAATCCTCCGTGGTGACACCGATTTCCGTCGGTGTGTTCTTGGGCAAGACACTTTCCCTTAGCCTCGTGCGTCGATTGGGGACGTAAACCGGGGCGGTCCCGTGTATCGGTTCTATCCTCCGAGCATGTTAAAGAACCATAGGAATCTATTCGATAATAAGAGTAGAGCAGGTTCCCGGATTCCTATGTATCCTTCCCCTCTCTCTGGGGCGGCTCTAAATAACCTATACTGTGTTGATGAGCCGTTAAACAACATTCAATTCAATTCAATTATTCCATCATGAAGGCCCTTACCGTCAGTATTATAATTAACAATTACAACCAAAATATTCCTACTTTGTCCCAATTCCTGATTTTGAGAATGCCGATAATTTCACGCATTTTAAAAATTCTTAGTTAGCGCAGAGCAATTCCGGAATTGTCCATATTCTTATTCTAAGCATAACATATACACTTAGTGGGCCTGAAGGCTATAACTTGAGGCGGGCGCGGAAATTTACGATGGCGTGACATAGACTGCGGGATCTCATTCTGTTATGAATTTATGTTTGTTTGACATTTTTTTATCTTTGCGAAGATCATCAGGTGAGCGATTCAGAGCCATGTTGACCCTCTTGTTTAGAATATGGAAGCCTTGTTTTTCTTGAATTTTACCAATTTTTACAACACTAGAGCGATAAGATCCTCTTGTGCCTTTTGTTATTGTGTGTATGTGCCCTTTTTAAAAAATCGGAAAATATTATGGTATGGGGCTGCCGTCCGTACGTCCGTGAATAATTACACTTTCCGCACGATCAATACCAAACCATAACATCAACACTCACGAACGTCATAGGTATATTGCCCTTGGCGAGACGAGGAAACGTATTGCTTTTGGGTTTATTAGGTCAAAGGTCTGGGTCTCTATGACTTTGTGTTCACGTTTCTCAGCGGGATATTTCACACAACTTTATTTCAAGGAGCCCTTTATCGGACGTGGTCAGAACACACTTTTCAAGGTGCTACCCAATGATACTATCTATCCTAGACATACATGTATCTATCTATCTATGGAAACTGCATCACCCACTTTACGAAAAGTATGTGTAGGTGTGCTTCTGTATGGTTGTGAGGTGTGCTTCTGTATGGTTGTGAGGTGTGCGTCTGTATGGTTGTGAGTTGTGCTTCTGTATGGTTGTGAGGTGTGCGTCTATATGGTTGTGAGTTGTGCTTCTGTATGGTTGTGAGGTGTGCGTCTGTATGGTTGTGAGGTGTGCTTCTGTATGGTTGTGAGGTGTGCGTCTGTATGGTTGTGAGGTGTGCGTCTGTATGGTTGTGAGTTGTGCTTCTGTATGGTTGTGAGGTGTGCGTCTGTATGGTTGTGAGGTGTGCGTCTGTATGGTTGTGAGTTGTGCTTCTGTATGGCTGTGAGGTGTGCGTCTGTATGGTTGTGAGGTGTGCGTCTGTATGGTTGTGAGGTGTGCGTCTGTATGGTTGTGAGGTGTGCTTCTGTATGGTTGTGAATATTTAAATGATGATGAAAGAAAGAGTAAACGTAAGGTTAAAGGGATACATGTCAATGATTTGTTTCAAACTCGCGGCGCCGTTAGTTCTCTACATAACCTGCATATTTGTAATCACATATTACTAACTGTTGATTAAACTGCACCAATAATGAAACATATTGAAATCTCAACATTTTATTTAATTATATGCATACAGGTTTAAAGTCAAAATGATACTGGACTTATAAACCCAGGTGCTAATTTTAACGCTAATTTAACGCTTGATACAAACTTCATATTGCCTTGTGGTGGGGATACATTTGACTCAAGGGTCACCATTTGAATAAACTTGGTAAACGACCATAAACTTATGATAAATGCAAAATATCAAATCTCTCACTCTTGTAGTTTCAGAAGAAGATTTTTTTAAAGAGTTTCCAGTATATAAGACAATGTTGAACCCCGGTGGGGCCGGATTTGACCACAGGGTCACCATGCATTTGAACAAACTTTGTAAAAGACCATAAGCTAATAATACCTGCAATATATGAGAGCTATATACCTTGAACAATTGATGGCTGGGCAGGGCCAAATTTGGCCCCCAAGGTCACCATTTGAACAAACTTGGTAGACGACAATACTACATGCAATATAGGAGAGCTATATAGCTTGCAGTTGCAGAGAAGAAGATTTTTTCAAATAGTTTCACTATACATCTATGTAAAACATGTGAACCCTAGGGCTTGGCCAAATTTGACCCAGGGGTCACCATTTGAACAAACTTGGTAGAGGACAATAAGCTTATAGTAAATGAAAAACATTAAACCTCTGGCTCTCGTAGTTTCATAGATGTTTTTGCAATTTCTATGTAACTCTATGCAAAACTGTAACCCCCGGGGCGTGGCCAGATTTGTCTCCAGGGTCACCATTTGAACAAACTTGGTAGTGGACCATAAGCTGATGTAACATGCAATATATGAAAGCTATATGCCTTGTGATTTTGGAGAAGAAGGTTTTTCAAGTTATTCGCTATATAAGTCTGTGTAAAACGTGCAAAATACCCATATGCAAACTTTGGACCCCGGGGCACAGACGTGTTTGACCCCGGGGACTTCATTTGAACAAATGTGATAGTCTAGACGTTGGCGATCATTAATAAAGTAATATTGTCGAAATCTGTTCAGTAGTTCTTGCGTAGAAGATTTACGGTTTCGAGCTTTTATGGTAATAACTACCATCTTGGATGTTGCGTTGATCTAATTTTAATAAACTGGACAACCATTAATCTCAGTATCATCCATGCAAATCTGTCTGTCTGACTTTCCGTTCGTCCGTCCGTCCGTCCATCCATCCATCTACCTATCTACTGCAACATCCTCTGTCGGAGATGATGTACAGGTGCGCGTCTGTGCAG
Source organism: Cyrtodaria siliqua (assembly GCA_037043455.1). Lineage (NCBI taxonomy): Eukaryota > Metazoa > Mollusca > Bivalvia > Adapedonta > Hiatellidae > Cyrtodaria > Cyrtodaria siliqua. The sequence continues at coordinate 48,064 of JAWPHD010009637.1, read as the reverse complement.
TGTGAGTAAGATAAAAAGAGTAAAAGTTGTCTTAAAAACAAGTGAAGGTGAAATAAAGATGATAGGTTAAATGTTTAAAGTCTGATCATGACAAGGTGATTTCTAAGAAGATAAAAACAGCGTTTCGTATTTAAGTCATGGATTGGGACAGTACTAACCGCCAATTTGAATGGATCCAGATTTGGCAGCGTTGCTATGTCTACTGGTAGTCTGTTTCACTGAACAATGGCGATCGGGTAAAATGAATACTTATAGTAGTCAGCAGAATTGTGAATCTGTCTATAAGCCAGGGGATGGGACTGTCGTGATATTCTCGTGGGTTGCGTGACAAATGGTGGCAATTCTATGGCAACAAGTCCATATATAATTTTGTAAAACAAACAATCGGGAGTCAGTACGTCGGTTTTCTAACGACCTCTAACCTAAGTCACTGAGCATGTTTGTAACACCGGCACAGTAAGAGTAGTTATTTAGCGTCCAACGAGCTGCTCTGCGCTGTACTATCTCTAACTTCTTTATATTTGTCTTGGTATGTGGACTCCATACAGAAGAATATTCAAGTAAGGGGTGCACGAGGGTCTTATAACTACTTCCCGTATACCTGTGTTTTGGGATATTATATTTCGCTTTACAAAACTAAAGCCCTATTGCAGTGGATGTAGTTCTATGCATATGATCATTCCAGATGAGGTTGCTGCTGATGTCAATTCCGAGGTATCTGGAACTACTTACCGTTTCCAGGATCTGGCTGTGGAGCGTATACTGAGATGGTATTGGAGTTCTTGCACGTGTTATATGTATAATGGTACACTTACCTGGATTAAACTCTATGTACCAATCAGTTTCCCACTGTTCAATACGGTTAAGATCGTTCTGTAGAGTTTCGGCATCTTGGAGGTTTGTCACTGGTAAATAGAGTGCTGTATCATCAGCAAAGAGCCTCGCCATGGATCTGATGTTCTCTGGCAGGTCATTGATGTATGCAAGAAATAATATCGGCCCTAGTACTGATCCTTGTGGCACTCCAGAAGTGATATGAACTCCTGTGGACTTGTCGTTTCCTAGGACAACTGTTTGTGTTCCGTTTGACAATAATGTCTTAATCCACTGGATAACATGGCCTCTGATGCCGTAACAGTGGAGCTTAAATAAAAGCTTTACATGACTTACCTTGTCAAATGCTTTACTAAAGTCTAGTAAGACAAGATCTGTCTGTTGACCGTTTATGGCATTTCTTGACAGTTCCTCGACAAGAATTGTCAACTGTGTTTGGTTTGTAGTTATAATATGCTCTACATAGGATACATGTCAGGGAGATTGGTCTACAGCTAGACCTTTATCGCATTTTTGAATAAAGGACATACATATGCATTTTTCCAGTCCTTGGGCACTGTGCCTGTGTCAAGAAAACGCTGAAAGATCACCTTTATGATGGGGCAATGGACTCACGGAGTTGTCGAAGGACAGGTGGTTTCTACTGATCTGGTCCTGCGGCTTAGTGGTGGTTTAAATCTTTGAGCAGTTTCAAGATCGCATATAGTAATATTTGGCATACTGGTATACTTACTAATGTTTTTCGATGGAACTGAGGAAGGTGATAGCATACCTTTGTCTACTTGGTTCTAGACAGCAATTTGGGCAAGTTGTGTGAGGCTAAGCGAGGATTTAGGCGTGAAGGCAGACTGGAATTGCATGTTTAATACATCTGCTTTTTCTGTATTTTCTGTCAACAGCTTCCTGGTTCATTTGATTCTGTTTCACATATTCGCAGAATTTCACTGATATACTTATCATGTGCCAGTTTCAGTTTATGCTTGACCAGGTGCCTCGTGTCTATAAAGTCTCGTCTGTCTTTTGACTTTCTACTCACCTTGTTCTTTAGGAAGAGGCTGTCTCTTTTCCAGACTGACCTCCTAATATATTGGTTCTTCCAAGGGAGCGATTGCTTACTACATACTGGGACGTATTTATCTATAACTTTTGTAGTTTTGTCTTAAAGTCTAACCATAGTCAGTTTATGGATTTAGAATCATGGTCTATCATAAAGGATTTCCGTAACTCCATCATATGGTCTGATAGGCCATTCCAGTCAACTATTTTGTAGATTTTCGTCACTCTCGGCTTTTGTCTATTTGTCTGGGGTTACAATGTAACGTAAGTCTCGTCTCCCATGTCTTGGCAATCTCGGTGATACCAGTGCATATATACATTTCTCAAAGTGTCCCCCGTTCGTCTACTTCAAGTCCACCAGGCCACAACTGAGGGTTTACTACCTGTCAAAATCAAGCTGGTAAACAAAGTATTCATTTCAATCGCCCACATCATGGACAATATATTTTCAAAAATGGCCGCCTATAGCATAGACAATAGGGATAAACAGCAGGAATAATTTCAAGGGAAAACTTATGTTTTTGAATGGAACCCTATGATGACGTTAACCTAAAGCACAAAATGACGGTGCCGTGTGATGTTTGTCTGCAATCTTGTCTTGTCTTGCCATCAATGGTTTGTTTTCTTGTTGCTCTGGCTTCTGCCAAGTCAATGAGTACCTTCTTTGTGACTTTCTAGGCTATTTTTTTTTGTATTTATATATACACGAGCATCTTTGTGTTTTACTTATATTATCTAGTAATGCTGCCTTGTTGGTTAGAGAATAGTTCTTGGCGGGGATTTCTTTATTTATACTGTCCCGTTTTATTGGGATGACAGTATGGTAAGTGTGCAGTTTGGTGCACCCTAGAACCTGATTTAAACCCCCATCGGCCTTTTTGCCACTGACTGTTCCAAGGCGGTAGCCCTATTGTCAACCCTTTTGTGTTTGTGATGTCTTTTTTGGCCTTTTATTCATCTTTAAAGTTGTTCTTTGTTTCTGTGTGTGTTGAGGTTGACTGTCGTCTTTGAATGCTACTTTTCCTGTGCGATTTTTATATCTGTATTTCGTAACCGATGTCCAAAACATATATTTGTAACAAATAATGTAATCTGTCTTGAAATAAAATGAATATTAACAATAGAAACACTGTTTTTGAAGAAATGTTCAGGAGACGCAGACAGTGTTGTTAGCTGCACGACGCATGCGCACACACAGCCTTCGCCAATCAAAAGTCGACCAATCGGCTATGTCGCCTGTACTCTCATATAACATTGATAAACGCGTTTACTATTTTTCGGAGATGTATGTGTATATTAGTTTATCAGGAGCCTATTTGTATTATCCGTCCCTGATTTGTATCAATGAGTTTTATGGATACGTTGTGTCTTTAATTTTATATGTTTCTTATTTTAACATATCTTTAACTATATGAACAAATACGTAAACTTAAATTCGACACAAAAAGACAACATGTGTAGGTCTAGAACCGAATATAAGCATACTTAGGCATCGTCGGTACCCACGTTCGATTGCATTCCGTTATTCTCCATATTGGTGAATAGAGTGATAACGTAATCAATCACACGTGGGTTCCGACGATGACTTTAAGGGGGAATTGACCTATTCGAATATTTAAGGGTACACTTATGAACTATATATATATGTAAATTTAAAGATATTTGTGACTTGAATCTGAATTTTGTTTTGTCCTCGTGAGAACAAGATTTTAATAATAACGTCTCAAATATGGCTATGTTTGACGTTTTCATAAAAGTCGCGTTGCACTCAATTGTCAACGTTTTTAGCATCACAGAGTGTTAGTTTAGTCACATACAATTATATTTTATATCACACTGTTAGTCTTGACGAGACCATTCATCTTATATATAAATTATATCATTTAAATTAGGCTGTAAACTATTATTTATAGAATTTCCTATGTCTTTTGCTGTTTTTTTACCAAGGAATTTTAAGAAAAAACAATGTTAATGCCATTTATCTTTTATATGGCTCGATAAAAAACTGCACAATTTTAGTATTTTCTAGAGAATTTAATTTCCTATCGGAATTTGAAATAAAATTTGCTGGTCATCGGAATATTTGTTTCAGTATACTTCCTTTATTGACCCCAAACCCCTTCGAAAAAAAACTCGTCTCTGTTGACGTCGTGTCATTAACATAACGACGTCGACGGTATTCATATTAAAGGTATATTGTACATGTTGGGGATATATCAATAATTATTTTTAAATAATCAGCTGTCCATAGCAATAGTGATAGTAACCCGCTAGACGGAATGTACATGCTATTCAACATACATTGTTGGTGGGTTGGTAGGGTGTTCCTACAGACAGCTTCGCATGAAGTGAAGCCCTCCACATTATAGTACACATATCGTAATAAGCTTCTCGAAACGAAGTCCCACGTATCTTCAAACAATTTCAAGTTTTACAACATTATGATAAATAGTTTGGTAACATAGAGAAATGGTGCTGCAAAACCCAAAATAATGTCGGGATCAGCGAGATACCAAGCTAAGTGTCCCTCGTGAAGACATAGTTTCGCATATTTGTATGTTAAAGAAATTAACCGCCAAATAATGGCAAAATTACACTACACAACCGTTTATCAAAACTCTGTCCATGTATTCAGGTCATATAATAATGTATATGTACCAATTAAAAGTATAGGTTTATTCACGGATCTTGCAATAATTGTGCTATTGAATATGCGTAAATGAAGTATGACTTGGTAACTATTAATTCGGCGCTCCAATTTCGAGGTTTGGTATGGCTGTTTAAAACCATTTATATTGTGTCTATAGAGTTGGGATTCAAAAAATATGTAAGTTGTATATATATATGTCGGTGAAGTACATGAAGAATGTCCGCAAATGAGATTGGGTTTTATTGCTTAAAACATGTTACCAGTGTATACATTATTAAACAAGGAATAAGCAGCTGAACATTAAAAAAACAACATATGGACACATGCATGATAAAAACAATTTAAGAATTAAAAACGTTTGATGCTTTATCCATTAACTTTCAGATATCATCTTGACGTAATTTGTGGTGTTTTGTTTCAGTAACACAGACATCATCAGAACAAAAATGTGTGCTCGTAAGATAGAATGATGACTGCAATAACCTTAAACATTCAGAACATATTTGGGGATAATAACTGCAAACATCGGATTGCAAGTATGATGTAATTAAATCTTAACTTAATAACATAGAGTTGCTTGACAGATATCATCTGACACAATGATAGGACATCTTATAAAATGTTAAATCATCTGAAATATTTGGGAATGTCCCCTACATGTCTTCCCACCTGCATATTACTGTATTGTGCTACATGTTCAACAATAAACACACAACTAAGATATATATTCCCTTCAATATAGCAATGAGACAGAAGAACACAATACAATAGCAAATAATTTGAGTATTTGGGAAAAGTGTGTGTGTTAGTAAATGAGCCGACAGATGATTCTTGACCGAGGTATTTTTGCATATGCCAGTTTGGTATTTAAATATGTGCATGTACTTTTTGCATGTACTTACATGAAAACATTTTCACGTATAAGAAAGTATGGAAAGCCGTTTGGTTTTTAGCGGGGGTCCCAAACGGCTTTCCATAAAGAAAGACAATTCAACCATAAAGAAAGACAATTTACCAACACTTCTTAAAATCAAAATAATCTTTGACAAAACATGTGTTTTACACTTTACCATGAGTTATTACCGAAATCACTTTTGAGATTGCACAACGTGTACGTTTGGAACAAGTTTTGTTCCCCTGCGAGCATACTGGTAATTGTTTAGCAAACGAATATGACCAATGACAGATAGACTCGATACGAAAGCCATGCTGTATTACTGCGATACGACAACTTTTGGATTTTTTCTTCAGATGGCGGGAGGTATACAGTACTGGTTCTACCTAGTAAACAATACGGTGATCTGCCTCTACCACAAAAACAACGACCGTCATATATGGCCTAAAATGTGCTAAAATTGACGTAAAACACCATTCAACCAAACCAAAACCAATTAAAAACAAGATATCCGGATAGACGGACGGACAGACAGAGACACGGACTCTCACTGCCCTATTGCATTGTACGAAATGTCATTGCAGTTCCATAAGTAGTTTTTTAGTTATTCTCCGCACACTAATTATAACTTTACAAAGGGCAATAACTATACGATAGAGAGAGTTGTGGTACTTATACTCGGCACTTCCCCTATCATTGTATTAAGTATAATTGCAGTCCCTTAAAGCTGTACAGTCCCTATTTTAACTGGTAATAACTCGTGAATATGAATGAAGTAGTTTCAAATCGACGAACACCCCAAAAGTCGGTATATAAGAAGAAATCGATACGTAAAATTTCGCATTTTTATTCAGCCTCCGTACAGGTAACATCGATAAATATACGGCTCCAGAATATATGTGATAAAAAAATAGTTTCCCGGAACGGGATTTGAACCACAGCCTTACACTTGTAAGATTTGAAAGATGTAAGCTGAACCTCTAGACCCTGCTATTTATTGGGTTTTTTGTAGCATTTTTAACACTAAATAGGCATTACGTAATAACAAGAGCGCGCCCAAATACTCATCAAGCGCTAAATAACAAGTCGAGATATGGTTGATTTGAGGCAAAGTATTAGGATGGAGGGACTGACAGACGGACGAACAAGGGTAACACTAAATGCCCGCTCCACTTTCGTGGCTGTCCAGCAGCTGTGCTTCTATTTCTTGTTCACTGAACAAGTAGTCCGTTCAAACAGCGTCCTAACTGCTTTTAGGCGTGCGCAGATGCGATCTATATATTTTTTTAAATATCCAAAATTAATCGACTTAACTAAGAAATTAAAAAATAATAAAGTTAATTAAATGTAAATTAAAAAACGCATGAACTTTATTTTAAATATATATTCACATTATTTATTTTTGGAATGCGGTTATGATATCGTAATTTTGTCAAAGAGATGCAATTTGCGATCAGATGAAGGTGACTTCTGAAACACTTTTAGGCGAAGACGTCTTAATTAAGTCATCATAAACCATAAGGCCGATATCAGGGGGGAGGACGTAAACCTGCTCATGACGAGCTTTAAGTGGAGAAAATGTTTCTGATGTGACAAAATGGCGATTTTTGGATGATTTTCATTATTGTCGGAAGCAATTTTGACAGGTAGGCGCATATCATATGATTTATTTGTTAAATGATTGTGTTAATAAGGGGCTACTGTATCTCCGATTCACTCGGTTTTTTTATTTCAATGTCCTAGCTAGCGGATTTAAAAAGTTATTCCATGTACAGTTTGAGAATGTCTTTGTTTACAAAGTTGAATCTGTCCTTGCCGTGCCTTTTTTTCGCATTTTAAAAGAAAATACATTGTTTATACATGGTGTAAGCGTGGAATTCGTATAGAAAATACATAATCAGTCTTATTTTCCTTCATGAAGTTTTGGGGAGGCATTTATGGCCGAAAAAAACAGGTTTATGCAGATTTTGGCACATGACTGTAACTTTATGCAATTTTGGTTCCCTGATGAGGCCAAGTAATTGGACGAAAAAATGCATTCCTGACTCTACTATGTTAAAATAAAGAACAAAAGCTGATCCAAAGTATCTAATAATATTTTTCAGAGAGACTGTAACAATGCCGAGATATAGGAAGAAAACTTCCCTAACGTTGTATGGTAGGAAAGGCCGGAACCGATCCAAAATAGTAAATGTAGTATCTCCAACTAAAAACTATAAACGGCCTTGTATAAGATCTACACCTATACGGTTTAAACGGCCAATCATATATTCAAAATCCCCTATTGTCAAAGCAAGGTTAACGGCATCCCCTAGTAGTCACTCTTCCTTGACAAAGATATACACGGCAACGGAAATTGTCGGAATCGCCAGTAAAAATCAACGACTTCATGGCCGATTCTATTTTGGACGATGTTATTGTGACTCCTGTTAAAATTCAACAAGGACTAAGCATGTGCGTGCAAGAATGTTCACCAATCAGCACATTAAAGTCTAAGAAAACGTTACAATTTGTTCTGATTGGTGAACATTCTTGCACGCACATGCTTAGTCCTTGTTGAATTTTAACAGGAGTCACAATAACATCGTCCAAAAAGAATCGGCCAAAAAAGGGAATATAAAAAACGTCCCCTTGAATATAAAAAACGTCCCCTTTTTATATTTCAACATTTATGATAACAGGCGTTTGGTATTTAGATGTTTTGGAATAGATTGCTTATTTTCAATTATTGCATAGTTGAACACATCACATTAATTACGTTTTAAGGCCACTCTTGAAGATACAGACCCAGGTGTTGGGTTCTGCACGTCGTCTTAATGAGGTGAGTATTTGTGCCAATTTATTTCAAAGGCGGACAAGAACAGTGTAACAGACGGACGGACGGACGAACGGACGTACGTACGTACGGACAACGCCGAATCTATATTCGTCGTGGGGATTAAAAAAAGTACTAAAGTAACACAGTAAACTTAAACGTGCTTTGTGGAGAAATCTCTCTTTCTAATAAGTATACGGAATTGATTTATTATCCCTCGAAGAAGTCGGGGAGGGATATAGAGTTGGCGTTGTCCGTCCGTTACAATTGTCGTGTCCACTCCACCTCTCTCACATGCATGGAGGGATTTTCTAATAAATTGGCACGAACTATTCATCTCATCTAGACGACGAGAAGAATCCAAAACCCGGTCTGTATCTTCAAGGTCAATGTCATGAAGGTCATCATAAAGGGCATATACAGTGAAAACAGTGTCATTTCTTTATATATTTTTTTCTTTGCTTCCATGGTTTTTGCGCACAATATGACCTACTTATGTGTTAGTTAATGAATGAGTGAATGAATTATATATATATATGTATATTTCAATTATTTGCTTACTTTTAAAACCTTTATTGGGGACATATGAAACCACGACACAGAGAGGAATGAATGAATGAATGAATGAGTGAGTGAGTGAGTGAGTGAGTGAGTGAGTGAGTGAGTGAGTGAGTGAGTGAGTGAGTGAGTGAGTGAGTGAGTGAGTGAGTGAGTGAGTGAGTGAGTGAGTGAGTGAGTGAGTGAGTGAGTGAGTGAGTGAGTGAGTGAGTGAGTGAGTGAGTGAGTGAGTGAGTGAGTGAGTGAGTGAGTGAGTGAGTGAGTGAGTGAGTGAGTGAGTGAGTGAGTGAGTGAGTGAGTGAGTGAGTGAGTGAGTGAGTGAGTGAGTGAGTGAGTGAGTGAGTGAGTGAGTGAGTGAGTGAGTGAGTGAGTGAGTGAGTGAGTGAGTGAGTGAGTGAGTGAGTGAGTGAGTGAGTGAGTGAGTGAGTGAGTGAGTGAGTGAGTGAGTGAGTGAGTCATTCAGTCATTCGTCCTTCGTTCATTCATTCATTCATTCATTCATTCATTCTCTCTGTGTCGTGGTTTCATATGTCCCCAATAAAGGTTTTAAAGTAAACAAATAATTGAAATATGCATATATATATAATAAAATATAAAAAAGAAAGAAAGAAGAAGAAGAAGAAGAAGAAGAATACCCCCAATACAGGGTTTGGAATTGAAAAAAAGAAGAGAGAAAGTGTAACATGAAGTGTAATGAACCCCAAGCAATAGACATTAAAATATATTTATGGTAACACACGCTCTGTCTGTTACAAACAAACAAAACATTTGTTGAAACCTTTGTTATATTAACGCGACCTTTTGCTCTCCGAGGTCAACCGTGCCGCCGCTAGGAGTTTACCTGTAATAACGTCCATTTCGTGTCCGTTTCATAACTCTCACTTTCAGGGAGGGATTTTCAAGTAGTAATCACCTCATAAAGACGACGAGCAGAATCCATCATTCGGGTATCTTCGCGGTCAAGGTCATACACTTCTTATATGCATTTAATAATGCTATTTTTTTATCCGCTCCATAACTTTTATATGCATGGAGGGATGTTCAATAAATGTGCACACATACTCGCCATACTCGCCACATCATGGTGGCATACAGCTCAACAACCGGGTATGTATCTTCAATGTCTATTTTGAAGGTCAGGGTCATAAAAGATAATTATGTTTTTGTGTGTATCTTTTTCAACTACTATTCTTCGTCCCTAATCAATGACCACTTTTAACCGTGCTCTTATTTTTAAACCACCCCACCCACTCCACCCCGAAGATTGTTTTAGCTCGAAAATGTGTCATCACTTGATCGTCGTCGTTGAGTGCGTGTGCGTCCGCGTTAAAGTTTGTATGTTAGCTTGTATCTCCTGAACTACTTTACTTATAGACACAAACGTCACACATATATTCAGCATCATCAGACAACATCATACAACCGGGTTTTATATTTCAAGCATTTATATTAACACAATTGTCGCCTCTCTTCTTACTTAGAATAAAATTAGATTAAAGTTGTTATGTAAGCTTTTATCTCCGAAACTACTTAACGTAATGGATTGAAACTTCACACATGTTCGGCATCATACAACCAGGTTCTATAACTCGTGCTTTTTTTAACAAAATTATGGCTCATTTTATACTTTCAACTTTGGTTAACTAGTACAAAAATGTTGCCATGGAATTAAGCAAAATTATGCCTTCAAATAGTTTCCCAATAAATAAACACGGCATTGAAAGTCGAGCGACTGCACCGACAGACGGTGCTTTTCTGTCTTTATCCAGAAAACAATTAACGTACTTCAGCGGGAGATATTGATTGACAGAATGTCTTGTTGTTTAGTTGTTCGTTCTAATCTTCCTGTTTCGTTTCATATTACCGTTATTGTTTATATACATAATAAACAAACGTGAGAATGAATGGATAAGAAAGGTAAGTGAATGAATGAGTTGTTGAAGAGGAATATTCTTATTCATGAAGTTTATATACAATTACTGTATGCATACGTTATGTTATTGCTCATCTCACCAGTGATAATTATGTTTCGTTTTTTATTTTTGTTTCTTGTTGTTTTTTCAATACTTGATCTCCATAAGTTAACGTTACAACGCACTCATACAATTCTTGTATGCGATTGTTCTAAAATCTAAAAGTTGTGTTGCTTGTATTTTGCACATATAATCAAATGTAATAACTATGTCACCTGTACATATCAAACTACGAAGGAAACCAAACACTTCGGCAACATTTGTTGTCTCTTTGAATAATTTATATACACCACCGGATTAAATCCGGCAAAGATATTTAATTTTATATTACTACCATGTTTTGTCCAAAAGTCATGGTTTTCGTTTGACACAATTAGGTGGAACTGTGTATAATTGTTGTTTGCATACATATGCAATCCAGTGGCATTTTGTCAAAATATACCGAACTTGAATACAATATGGGGACATTGTAAATCTACATAGCACCGTTCAAAATTAAATTTTTTGACCAAATTAGAGAATAGAGAAACCACGGCCTTTTGTTTAAATAAACACACAGCGCCGTACACAATTCGGCGCCGGAGAGCAGCATATTGATGGCGCCGAACATTGCTCGTTGCTGTAACATTCGTGTCTGCCGTGGCGTACACATGTCTGAGGCGGACACCTACCTGAAACGTCGAAATATTACAGTTTACTGCTGAAAATACGTTAACACACATACGATGTTCCTATATTGGCGGCCGATGTTATTGGTTTAATGTCGTTAGAACTTATCTATCCTGTGGTGGGGCTAACTATGACATCATGGTCACCATTTGAACAAACTTGGTAGAGGACTTATGGCATATGCAAAATACTGAACAGAGAAGAAGTTTCAGAGAAGAAGATTGTTTAAGTTTTTCTCAATATAAGTCTATGTAAAACAGGGTCACCATTTGAATAGACTTGGTAGAGGATCATAAGCTTATAGTAAATAAACCTCTGACTTGTAGTTTCGGAGAAGATTTTTAAGTTTCCCCCGATAAAATAAATACTGATGAGGGTGATCTATTGAAAGCAACAAACACAACCAAGAGAATAAAGAATCAGACCCGGTTTTATTGAGTCTGTTAATGAGAGGTAATGTAGGAAGCAAACCTCTCACGACCAGTATCACCGACTTAAGCGGTATTCTACTTCAAAGGCACTATACTGGGCTCGCTGGTACCAAATGACCAGTAAATATAACACCACTGATTCGTAGTACGGGGAGACTTTTTACAGCCGCCACACTGCACTAAACGAACGCTAGTGTGAATGTTAACAAATACTGATAAGGGTGATCCGTTGGAAGCAACGAACGCAACCAAGAGAAAGTATGAGACTATGTATAACTGTGACTCCCGGGGCGGGGCCAGATTTGACCCTAGGGTAATCATTTGAACAAACTTGGTAGAGGACCATAAGCTGATGCTACAAGTAATATATGAGAGCTCAATGCCTTGTGGTTTCAGAGAAGAAGATTTTAAATAGTTTTCCTATGTAAAACATGTGACCTCAGTATAGACTATGTGCAGGCCACACCCATCCCCGTTCAACGGTTATGCCTTACTGTATTATTATTATTATTATTGCGTCGGGGAGCAAACTCCCCGCTGCAATGTTAACAGAATGGTATACCAAAAATTGAAGGCTGGCCAGATTTCTAAGCTAAAAATAGCTCTTTTTATCAGTATTTTTATTATTATTCGTGAAAGGCGAGCGGACAACTGACAATATTTATTTCCATTTGGAATTAGACTATTTACCCCCTGTAGTGGTTGATCCACTTCTTCCTATATCGGGCTCTGGCATGGTCAGTCGCCTTGAAGTTGGTAATTGTAGTCCCGGTCCCGGTCCCCGGGGTTCTCGGTTACGATCCCGGGAATCACGAAATGGCGGTCTCCTTCCTTCCGGACAACAGACACTTGATGTAAATCCAGTGCGCACGCAACGAAGTCCGGGCCGACAAAATCGTCCGAGGTGACACGATCCACGAGGACGTTCTCCTCCATCACATGGACTTGGTTCAACGTTTATGAAGTCGAATCGAGGTCGGGACGCCAGTATACCTCTGTCGCGTGGTTCTCTGAATGTGGGTCTCCCCATTCTATCGAATTCAACAGGAGGTCGGTCAAATTGGGGTCTGCCAAATACACGTGAACGTGGTTCAAATCGTTCTCGTGGCCTGGTGTCTGGTCTACGCGGTCTGTTTGGTGTACGCGGTTCCCTTTGGTCGTGCGGCCAAGTACCTCGACTCGATACGCGAGGTGGACTAGGAGCAGCCTGTGGGTCTACCGGTAACTCTCCGTTTGATCCATTGACTATGTCTGGGGGCCACCGTCTCTCTTGTTCACCGCCCTTTGCCGGTGGTTCACCTCCACCGAAAACACCTGGCCGTCTATCAACATTAATCATGTGTATACCACTTGTATCAGGCATGCTGCGTGCAGTATTTCCTGTAAACCTACCAACTCCGAGTGGTGGTGGTACATCCCAGCTACGTGGTGGAGGTACCTCAGTGCCGCGTGTTGGCGGTACACCAGCGCTACGTGATGGCGGTGCAACAGCGCCGCGTGATGGCGGCACACTAACGCTGCGTGATGGCGACACACCAACGCCGCGTGATGACGGAACATCAACGCCACGTGATGGCGGTACATCTACGTCTGGTGCTGGCAGTACACCAGCGCCGCGTTGTGGCCGTACGCCAGCTGCGCGTGATGGCGGCACACCAGCGCCACGTGAAGGCGATACACGAGCGCCGCTTGGTGGTGGTACACCAGCTCCACGTGATGGCGGTGGCACATCAGGCCCACCTCCATTGAAGCCGTCACTTGATAAGTCTGAGCCAACTGACGACCATGGATTTAAGGGTGTTCCTTGACCTCCAAAAACCCTTACTGTCGCACCGCCAGTCTGCGAGGGCGTTCCACCAGCTAGATCTGATGTTGCACGCGTTTGAACACCGAACTGACGACCGAAACTGAAACCTTTGTCTGGAGGTCTTCCTCCCCTAGTTGGCGAACCAGTTTGTGATGTCGAACTGGCCTCGAAGTAGTCAGCACTCAAACCTAGTTTACGTAACTGCAGACTGGTAGGACTACTGTTTTCTGTGAAAAATAAAACAACGACAAAGTGTTACAATATTTATACATCGCTGAAACGTGAAGGGACGGTATACTTCTTAAAGGGGCAAAAAGCGATCTGGAAGCATTATGGCTGTCAATCCAACATTAACAATAATTAACCCGAAAGTAACATGCGAATTAATTGCACATGTCATATGAAACTGACGCACGTAATCATTTATATTTGGATTAACATTAATCACTCTTTTAGATCGCCTCCAGTCTCTTTAAATTATTTCAACAACTTGCACATTCATATCTGCGATTGACAGATGGCATAATTAAACGAACCTCATCACCATCATGCATGTCCGTTTTAAAATAAACTTTAACAACAACTCTCTTACATGTGGTGCAGTTGAAAGTAACTCGAGGACCTCGGGCCTGTATCGCTCTACTGGTTTCAGGCTGTAGCGTGTCCGTAATTTAGTTTAATGATATTTATATCATTGTTAAACATCTGACAAATTATTTGGTGGGCATCGAATGAAACACAAAAAAAATGGTAAAGATCGGAAGAAAAAACAAACAAAGGCAAAAACATAGAGATTTTCATTTCACCAAGTACATGTACGTACATTCTGCTGTTCCTGCTCAAATTTGAATAGTTATTGAACGTATTGAAGCTGTCATTGATATAAACAATATGACGAATAGGAGATAGTGTTACCTATATCGGAATGTTGACATGTGGCCTGTTTATTGTTTATTTGGTCTTGAATAACAGTTAAACTTAGTATAGATGTAAGTGTGTTTACCATTTATGCAAATTATTTATGCAAATTCATTTATGATGAAATTTGGACTGTTCTCATTTTACTGTTTTAGTGGGGAAGCTTTTGGAACAATCTTTGGCAGTATATAAACAGACTCTGGGAGCAGCTCAGCAGTTCAGAAGATTAGTATTCTGTAAAAGGTCAATTTTGAAATGGATGCTTTTAAAAATATAAAATATACTTGTGAGAGGATTAACTTATTATTGTGCTCATTCAAAATAATAGTAAAATTGGATATTTGGACTAAACCGGAAAGATTGGAATTTAATTTATACTGAAAGGACAATTAACATTTGGATTAAAGAGACACTTATGTTTTAGAAAAAAAGAGACACTTGCTAATGTGAATTAAAGGAACATAGGATCATTTTACATGTTTTATTTGGACTTAATTAAAAAAATGGATATTAAGGAAAAACTGGATTTTTGTATTCTGTAAGTGAATATTATATGTTAATAAATGTGTTAATATATTTTTGTGTTGCTGGTTTTGCTTTCTTTCTCGTTACATTTAAAATTTATAACAGAAATTGGTTGCTCGTTCGGGATAGAAACATTTTCGGTGCTTTAATCATTTATACATTGCTTTTGGCAAAAAAAAATTTATTTAATTGTACATTTTGTACATTTTCAGTTTTATAAAGAGTGAATGGGTTTTGAACTTGAGAGATGTGTTGCTACGCCTACACAGAAGGAGTTTGAGTCACTTAAAATAGATGAATTGCTCTTGCTTACAAAACATTATATTATCGAAATTAAAATATTTTGGTGCAATTTGTGGTTGTTGAAGACATTTTTGGAGAGGAAGCATTACATTTGTTGGTGGAAACAGAATATGAGTTAAAATTAAAAGAAATTGAATTAGAAAAAATGAAAATTGAAAAAGAAATGAAAAATATTTGGCAAGCAAGGAAAGTTCGCCATCTCCACCCCACCCACTCAACTTCTACTTTTGATGTTACTAAACATATTTAATTCGTGCCGTATTTTCAAGAAAATGAAGTTGACAAATATTTCCTTCATTTTGAGAAAATTGCTGAGAATTTGAAATGGCCAAAAGAACACTGGGCAGTACTTTTACAGAGTGTTTTAATTAGAAAAGCACGTGAGGTTAACATTCCTCATACCAAACTGTTAAAAATACTATCTTAAATGCTTATGAATTGGTACCAGAGGTATTTAGGCAGAAATTTAGAAATTGTAAGAATGAAAGTGATCAAACACATATTGAATTTTTTCGAACCAAAGAACACTTATTTGATAGATGGTGTTCAGCTAAGAAAATTTAGAGAAATCATGATAAGTAAATGCAACTTATTTTAATTGAAGAGTTTAATAGGTGTATAAACAATGATGTTAAAACCTATTTAGATGAGCAAAAGGCTGAAACTCTGAAAGATGCTGCACTTTTGGCGAATGATTATTCGCTAACCCACAAGGTTTCTTTTGTTCAAAAATCAATCCCTCAGCAACATTCTTCATTTAAGAAACCCTCTCACTCGTACGACAGTACTTCTAAATCGCAGGCTGGTACAATAAGTACCAGTACTTCTAAACATCAAGCTTCTAATGAAAATAATGAACTAAATTCCTTATCTCAAATTACTTGCAATTATTGCAAAAAGAAAGGTCACCTCATTTCTGAGTGCTTTACTTTGAAAAGGAAGCAACAACAAAAAGAAGATGTAAAACCTACTGGTCTCATCTCTTTACGGTCTAAACCCCAGTCTTGTATTGGAAACAATGCACTTGTTGAGGTTAAGAAATCACAGTCTGATTCTGTTATGGAGACGTATAAAACACTCATGTCTGACGGTTCTGTATTACTAAATGGTGATTCGACCAAGCCTATCACTATTAAGATTTTGCGAGACACAGGAGCTTCTCAATCATTATTATTAGCAGATATCCTGCCTTTTTCTGAGAAAACTTATTCTGGTACTAATGTACTTAATCAAGGAGTAGAGTGCGGTTATTTGACTGTCACTATCCATAATATTTATTTGTCGTCGGATTTGGTTACTGGACATGTGTCTGTGGAAATAAGATCTTCTTTGCCATTTGAAAATATCCATTTATTACGAGACAATGACCTGGCTGGAGATAAGGTCGTGGTTAATCCACTTGTACCTGACAAGCCTTCTTTGGATCAATCCCGTGATCCCGTTGAACAGGAAATACCTGATTTGTTATCCGGTTTGTGCAGTTACTCGATCTATGGCAAGAATGATCTTTCTTCTGACATTAACTTGGCTGATACTGCTATTGGTCAGTCTTATAACATAGAGGTTAACATACCACTTGATATTAACCCATCTGAATCTTAGACGGACTACAGTGAAAAAAACATTCACTTACCAGATCATTCTCCTTCTATTAGTTTGAATGACAAAGATCATGACAAACTATCGAGATCACAACTTATAAGCGAACAGCATAGATATTCTGAGATTTCTAGCTTATTTGCAGTTGATGCTAGCGACATTGGTGCTGATGCAGTACTTCTGCAAGAAGACAACAATGGTTTGATCATCCAGTTTGTTACTTTTCTAAAAAGTTAAACAAGCATCAGAAAAGGTATTACAACATTTTAAGTGTATTTAACTTTCTATTTCGCCAATAGTTGTCTTCAGTGATCACGACTGACTCACATTCATAAATAAAATGAAAAACAAAAATCAAAGATTCATGAGGTGGTGTTTGATGTTGCAAGAGTACGATATTGAGATGAAACATGTCAGAGAGAAAGATAATGTAATTGCAAATTGCCTATCTCGTGTTAAGACTTGTTGATTTTTCAAAAAAATGTTATGTTGTAATATATGTTTTGACATATGTATTGAAATAGTATTACATTATTGCATTTCTTATTACATGCCGTTCAAAAGAATGCTTTATTAAATAAATAAATCGTTTTCTTTAAGGGAGAATGTTTACATGTTGCATGTTTATTATTGATTTGGCCTTGAAGAACAGTTAAAATCAGTATAGATGTTTATCATTGATGCAAATTATTTATGCAAATTCATTTATGATGAAATGTTGACTGTTCTCATTGGACGTTTTTAGTGGGGAAGCTTTTGCAACAATCTTTGGCAGTATATAAACAGACTCTCGCAGCAGCTCAGCAGTTCAGAAGATGAGTATTCAGTAAAAAGTTAATTTTGAATTGGATGCTTTTAAAAATATAAAATATATTTGTGAGATGATTTACTTATTATTGTGCTCATTCATAATAACAGTGAAATTGGATATTTGGACTAAATCGGAAATATTGGAAATTAGTTTGGACTGAAAGGACAATTAAACATTTGGATTAAAGAGACGCTTACTATTTTGGATTAAAGAGACACTTGCTAATGTGAATTAAAGGAACATTGGATAATTTTATTTGGACTTAATTCAAAAATTGGATATTAATGATTGGATTTGTGTATTCTGTAAGTGAATATTATATGTAAATAAATGTGTTAATTATATTTTTGTATTTTTGGTTTTGCTTCCTTTCTCTTTACATTTAAACTTGCAACACTAGAGTGTTAACAGAGCCTTTAAATAATTCAAGGGCCAAAACGTTGATGGTTCTAGTTTTTGAATTTGTCCACGCTTTTTTTCTATGACGAGGTAATTTCAGAAAACAAAGTATTAAAACAATTGGCTGGGGTGGTTGTGGAGGGGGATGGGGGAGTCAGATATGTGTTTTCAAACGTACGGCGATCTTTTATTGATATTAACATTTCAAACAAGTTTGGTAAAGATCGGATGAACAATGGAGGAGCTACAGTAAAGTAGCTATCCTGCCAACAACAGCCATATTTTACAACATATGAACGCAGTTCCGAAACCTACTGATGACGAGGTTTATATATAACTTACATATTTTGCGAATCCAAACTCTGTAGACACAATATAAACGGCTTTAACCAGCCAGACCAAACACCAAAACGGGAGCGTCGAATTAAGAGTTACCAACTCATAAGTCATTTTACGCATATTCAATCTCGGGTATATTAGGAACCCGTAAATAAACCTTTACTTTTATCGTCACATATACATTATAATATAATATGACCTGAACACCTGGACAGAGTTTTGATAAAAGTTTTGTAATATAATTTTTCTGTTATTTGGCGGGTTAGTTTCAAAGCAAAACAAAAACACAACACTTTTCATTCAGTCAATGGCCACAACTCTGCTGTTTCTCCTCAGATCAAATGTGGTTATTAAACTGGTTCAAGACAATGTGACCAAGTTTTGCACATACCTGACGAAATATAGTCCACAGTTATACGTATAAGCTGTACATGAGCGTGTGTAGAGAGAAGGAAATCAACTTTGACAGCTGTCTATTAAAAGCATTGCTCCTAGTCGGTGTACAGGTTCAGCTACTGCTCACGGGCAGATCAGAGCATGGGCGGGTTGAAATAGTTCACTTATTATAATTTTAAACCAAAACCTTCTGCGGTCGCTATCTCTTCCTTGAACGTATTTCCTTAAAATGCTAATAAATGAACTATAACCTATACATATTATCTGCATATACTTACCACATCCGCTTCTGGCAGTCTCCGGGCAACAAACACCCACGCCAACTCCCGCCAGAATCTGACAACTGTGACAATTACCGGGGCAGTTCTGAGACGTATCTCCAGGCGTGCACGTGACAAAGGTGTCGTTGCTTAGTAACGGATCCATGCATGGCGCTGAAATTAAACGACACGACAGTTGCAGGGTGTGGATTGTGGCTAGGAGAATGTAGTCTCATTTATTTGACGTCTTTTCTTTTTTCTTTTTTTACATACGGACGTGCATAAAAGGATATCACGCCGATCTAAACCCGTAACGACCATATTTGGAAACTTAGCTCTGTCGAAATCATTAATAAACCTAACACACAAACACAAGCAAGGTTTAACGCAAGCGTAAAATGACGACCGAGAGCTAATATTAGCAATATATCTGGAGAAGAACTGCAAAAAGAGTTAAGTTGTTTGGAAAGTGGTTTGTACGAGTTGCTTCCCTTTAACTGTATGTCATGCTTAAGCTGATTTTAACCTGGCGTCTTGTTTTGACCAGGTTAAAAGAATGCCAATTAAAGTTATCGTCTGAAAAGTGCCACTTCATTCAACAAAAAGTTAACTTCCTTGGACACGTAGAGTTTTTGGCGCTTAAAAGGTCAGTAACGGAGAAATGCTCAGCAGATTATTTGAAGTTAAATCCTGTTTTAGTATTGGCAGATAACAATCCATTGACGTATATTCTTACCAGTGCAAAATTGGGCGCAACCGGCCAAAAATGGGCTTCGGTACTTGATACAACTTTGACATACAGTATCGCCCATGATTAAAGAATTCAAATGCAGATGGTATGTCAAGATATCCACATGAGAGAGTTATAGAAGGAAAAGTGGACAGGATCAAGATAGAGGAAACCACAGTAAAGGCAGTTTACAGTAGCATCAACAAGATTCCAAGGAAGTAGTAGCAAATGATACGGAGAAGACATTGAAAAGCGACGTCACAGAGCAAGAAGAGTCATATGAGTCAGGGGATGAGTATACTTTACAGGTATACACTGATGGGAACGCCCATGGACATGAAGCTGAAGTAGTGGAGAAAATGGAAAAGTAGAAGTAGGAATACATAGAGGAATAGAAGTTGATAGAGAACAAACAGTGACAGAAGTTAGAAATAGTATAGAAAGCGAACAAGTAGAAGTAGGAATACATGGAGGTCTAGAAGTTGATAGAGAAGAAACACTGACAGAAGTGAAAAGTGTTGAAAGACTAGGGAGTCAAATAGACAACCGAAGAAATACAAATGTAGGAACAATTCAAACAGAAGTTATAGAAGAAGCAAAGTTGGAACATAATGACTGAAGAAAAAGGGCAGATAAAAGGTTAACACAGAGAACAAAGAGTAAGAATAGAGATGGGTATAAAGAAACACGACTGGTACATCAAGAACAAATGAAAGGTACAACAGACATCGGAGAAGAGACCACTGAAGTACCAAGACAAGAATAATTAATACATATAGAGAGGGTCGCTGAAGATGTGGAATAAAAGAGACCATGTACTGCACCACGACGTCAGATAAGACGTTCAGAGAGAACAAGTAACACGGTGGAGAACCTAGACGGTTACTAGTGGAAATAAATCAGCGCCCCGTGATACTAGCGGATTGTTTTACGGTTACTAGCGGAACATGTTTACAGTTTTAAAATGGACCATGCACCACACAACGGTAAAATTCATCAACAGCATGCGTTAGTGCACTATAACTTCTTGTGCACGGAACATTAGAATGCTTAATGAACATACTGATGCATACCATTTTCTAAAAAACGTTAATGGAGCTTTACACGAAGTAATCCAAAGTACTCACTTATGCTACTGCCCGCACTATCTGTGATACGTTTTGAAAGCTTTTGCAAATTTAAAGTGCAGTAATACTATTTTTTCTCTTGCTACTTTAGAAAACAAGATTTCTGCTGCAGAATGGTATTAAATTTATTTACAAAAAGCACTGAAGGCAGTAATTAAATGGGATAAAAATGATTTTTGTCGGCTACGGATGCTGACGGAAGTTGTTAAAAAGCGTTAAAATTTAGGCAGCGGTTATTTTTTGAAAACAATGCACCGGTTACTATACGATTTTTTCCCACATTTTAGCTTCAGGAAAAGAAAAACTAAACGTAATCTATGGTTAAATCGGCCAAAGAAGCTTAAAAGTACGGCAGTCTCGGAAGTGTCCACACCATCATTTGAGGTATGCGATACTGTAAGGCCATCCAGTGTTATCGTAAAGAAAGCACCGATTAAATTCAAACCACCTCTGAAGGGGCCAAGATGAAGGCTTTTCGATAACAGTGTAGAGGAGGACATTATTGAGTAAATATGCGCTCTCCTCCATTCTGTTTTGCACAAAGTAAAACAGGCTGGTCTACTGGGGCATTTTTGTAACTTCGTCAGATTGGTCAGTTCAGATAAGTTGCCCCTCACAAACATAGCACTCCTGCTCTTCTTGGATGTAGTGAGATGGTACTCACTTGACAACACATCAAACATGGTGTATTATGAAGAGTTTTGGACATTTTGGAAAGTCTTGTATAAACTCTTTCACGGAAAGGCACTGCGGTTTATGAGTGGAATTAAATGCAGTGGTAATGTCGCTCAGAACAATAAAAAAAACGTGGGGAATATGATCCTCAGAACACTTCAATAAATTTTGCTGTTCCATCAAAGAAAACGTGTTGCTGCGTTTGACATTGTTGGACTTTACATTCCAAAAGAAATTCCACCAGGTGTAATTAATCAAGCTCTTGATATGAAACCAACAGATAAGACCTATGTCCTTAGCTTTGGTGGGGAAAAAGGTAGCGCCTGGATTGAATAAGGATAATGACGACCAGGATCTCTTTGGTCACGAAGAGGATGAATCACTTGCACATTTAAAGAGCAGATTGGAACAGGAAATGAATTTGACCGAAGAGACAGCAAATAAATGGGAATTTTTTTCAAACGAAGACAAGATGGAACGGCTAGGACATTTAGTTAATTTGGTGTCATTACGAATCAAGGACTTACGAATACTTTACCTGAAACAAAGAATGGCTTTGAAAAAATTTCTAAAGGAGGGTGGAAATGATTGGAGAAATTCGAAATATGTGTACGCTGTCAGCAGTGTGCAAACGCAAATGTTTCAGATAAGAACGATAGTGGAACGTCTTCTGATGTAAATGACGCCTTGCTGTCAATAGGTGCATCACTCAACATTGCAAATATTCGTTAACATTTACGCACACAGACCAATGCATAAGCCCCTAAATATATTTATATTATTTTAGTAATCGTACAAAATTGGGCAATCCCGTCATTCTTCGGAATCATTTCGAAGAAGTGATCGAGATGTTGCGCATGAAAACCAGGTCAAAGCGTACAAACTCGCTAATTTCCGCAGAGCATCGGAAATTGTGAGACAGTTCCGATTGAAACCAGGTCCAACCAGTTGGTTCATCTCTGTTTTATCTCTATATATATATTAGTTCGTTATTTTAATATACAATTATAACCCATTATAAACCATTGCAAGCTCGGAGTCATATTGGAGGCATATTATAATTCGGGGTATATTATAATCGTACTGTCCGTGCGTGCGTCCGTCCGAAATAGTGTCTCAGCCATTACTCGGAAACTATTAAAGGGATACGTCAAACTTCAGGAGTGTCACGCGCAAGAATTAGGTTCCCACCCAAGGTCACACTTGGAGGTCAAAGGTAAAAAAATGTGGGTTTTTTTCGTGTCCCAGCCATTACCCGGAAACCTGGTCAAAGGTCAAGGGCACATTTGTATATTTCTTCTATTCAAATTTGTTTAAAAAGTATATTTTATACAGAAAAATACCCTTTCAACTCTTATTCAAATGCACGTTGTTTGAAATCACACGTATACAGACTTATTTAGGCAAGAAATTCTTTTGAAAATACATAAATACAATAAATACTCAGGACCAGGTTAATAACAGGAGATAGCGCTGGTAATGCTAGACGGGAGGTAATTTATAAGTTAATGCTATCTCTCATTGTAATTTTTTAAAATGCGTATAGTAACCGGTGCCTGTTTTTACAGTGTTTTTTACAATAACCGTAGCCCACATATTCCTATAAAACACAACATTTGTGGTATACAATTTACGCCCATTGCTTATCAAATTTATTCCAAGATTAATTAACTATATATTAACTATTTGCATACTAATCTGTGCTGTAACGCGTTACTTATTAGATATAAGTAAAGGAAAACTGCAATAATCTGTCAAATGTCCATGCATTTTCAGATACTATTTCAGTTATATCATAATAAAAGCTTCTGTTTGGGAACAAACTTATAATTATCTAATTAGTTAAATATATCTAGCGTTCCGTAGAAGCAAGTGTTTTTCGAAAAAACGAGTAGTTATTTAAAAAATACTACTTTATGACGAACTACTTACAATTCTTCCAAGTTATTTATCATCTAGTAACCGTAAAACAATCGGCTAGTATCACGGGACGCTATTTTATTTCCGCTAGTAACCGTCTAGGTTCTCCACCGTGAGTAAAGCGCCGACAAGATATGACGACTATTACATGTATCAAGTTCTACCAAAACCTCCAGATCATAGATTGCACGCCCGTAACGTTTTAATGAACTCATGCGTTTTAATGGCATTGATACTGAAGTGGTGCATAAACTAATTAATGGTGTTTCAGTTGAATGAAAGAATAAAGATATTGAACCTGTTTTGTTTAACATAATTGCCGTAATATATGCTTAGGGATGTAGCATTTTTTATTCGATTTATTGAAATAATGTATTAAGGTGTTCATGATCAGATTGAACAATACAATAAAATATATCAAATAAGTAAGGTTAAACCATTTGATCTATTGTGTTGACATACTTTGTAATTACTAATTGTACGCCTGGATTACAATTAATTGCAATAATTGTTTATTGTTTATTTAAATATCATGATTTTTAAGGGAAAAAATATGTGTTTTTTTAAATATGCATGTTATGAGGACACACGTTTGTTGAAGGGGGCAGTGGAAAGAAGGTTGATAAGTTCTGGTGTGATAAGTGATTAATATGAGCTCAGGTTGGAGTTAGTAGTGTAATAAATAGTAATATATCATATATTTACATATAAATATATGTATGAGTAAGATACACACACGTGTAGGATAGATATAGACCGTCAAACAACGGACTATGACAAAATGACTGGAGTCATTTTCTCAGACAGGAAGAGTGTGAAACAGAGTGATAATTAAGGTTAACTCTGTTGTTTCTAAAGTGGTTTGTATGAGTTGCTTCCATTTAACTGTATGGTATGCTTGAGTTGACTTTTACCTGTTACCAATTAATGATCATATGACTTAATTGTGTTCAGCATATATTTCGTGTGTCCAACTAATTCTCTTTTGTCAAAGGTCTGACATGTTGGATTTTTTGAGAGTTTCTCTGTGTAAACTTAGTTTTCTGCATAGAAGACATCGAGAGTTGATTAACTACACAGTAGTGGATGGTGAAGATGGTAAATTGGTAAGTCAATGTATAAAGCTGTGTTGTGTAAGGTGTTACACCAAATTATATGTAATGATGTTTTATAATTAGTATCTACAATAGGCCAATAGACACATAAATACATTTATATATTCTTTACGAGTCGATACATATGGAATACATTCTTTGTTATAAATACATGTATTTGATATCATATGTGTGTATAAGTATTTGTGAACTAATGATTTCAAGATCGCTTAGTATGCCTTATTGTGCATTTCAGAGGGAGTCGTATCTACCATATGAGTCGCATCCACCGTGTGTGCCATAGCTCATATCTACCGTATGTGTCATAGCTCATATCTACCGTATGTGTCATAGCTCATATCTACCGTGTCATAGCTCATACCTACCGTATGTGTCATAGCTCATATCTACCGTAAGTGTCATAGCTCATACCTATCGTATGTGTCATAGCTCATACATACAGCCCATATCTACCGTGTGTGTCATAGCTCATATCTACCGTATGTGTCATAGCTCATACCTACCGTATGTTTCATAGCTCATATCTACCGTATGTGTCATAGCTCATATCTACCGTATGTGTCATAGCTCATAACTACCGTATGTGTCATAGCTCATACCTACCGTATGTGTCATAGCTCATATCTACCGTATGTGTCATAGCTCATATCTACTGTATGTGTCATAGCTCATAACTACCGTATGTGTCATAGCTTATAACTACCGTATGTGTCATAGCTCATAAGTACCGTATGTGTCATAGCTCATAACTACCGTATGTGTCATAGCTCATAAGTACCGTATGTGTCATAGATCATCCCTCGTTATAACTTTCGCTGGGGTAAAACTCATGGAGTAACAATTACGCAAGCTGTTCGAGATATGGACAGGACACGAACACTGCACATCCATGACAACACGTAAATACATGACCTTGACCTGTAACCTTGACCAGCAACCCTACATTTGGTACACGACACACAGTCTGTAGTTACAAACACACAATAAGTTTCGTCCCAATATCTCAATAGTTCATGAGTTATTCACAAGACACCAGGTTACCACTGACATTAGTATGGTACGCGACACGATCTTATGCAAACAAACCTTCATATCCGCCTGATGGCGTTTCCCCAGCGCCGCTAGATGGCGGTACACCAGACATCCCTCCACCGGCGCCATTACTGGGCTGTAAATCAGGTATCAATTTTGAGCCAGCAGGACTAATGTTTTCTGTGAAAATACATACATGTTTACATGTATTATTGTTTTGGGCACTTGATTCAGCCAAACGCTTTTTCGACTTTGTTACAAAGTTCTACTAGTACCTAAACAGTTGTATACTAGTATCAGTGAAACAGACATTTATAGTTGTCAATAAATGTTCTTACTTTCAAAATCGGTTGAGAAAACAACACGTGCGAAAGTTGTTATAATAGGATATTTTCAATGCACACTTCTGAGCATCGTTTTTATTTCTTATAAATAAAAAAAAGTTTAATGTGTTAGTTAACATTGAAAGTGTTACATCTAAGTGAAGATATATTTGAGATTTCTTAATTTTCTGCTATTTGAGATTTCTTAATTTTCTGCTATCCCAGCAACAATAAGAGTTCCATCAAAAAAGAGTGTTCCCTGTAAAATATTTATTTCTTAGCCGATTTTAAAAACTAAGGTACCTAAATCTTTAGTTAACAACAAAAAAATCCAGTTCCAATTAACGATATGTAATTTATGCTCATGTTAATGCTGAAAACCCTTTGACTGAAACAAGCGCCCCCAGCAATATGTATATAACACACAATGCAGTTTACATTGATACTGGGATGAAAATTGAAATATAGGGCCCTGATTGATACAACAGAACGGATAAACCAAAATATCTGCGCTTCTCCTAACTTCTCACGTGTAAACTGATGTTCCTTTTAAATATCTTTATATTTAAAATATTTTCAAAAGTGATGTATGTTTTTTATTTACCACTAAACTAAAATTGCCCGTTCCACAAATTAAGTTAGCAAATCGCTAATCCGAGTCTTCTGTGAAATAAAAAACCTTTTATGTTTTGTTATCCTGGCTTTATAGGGGCATTGAAATATCAGAATAGTTAAAAGTATGTAACAGGTCATTGAAAGAAGGCTCAGATAAGCAAATAGCAAATTTAACATGGAAAACCCGATTTATCCCGATTATGGACAATTAAAAGTAGGTTACATTATTGTATACTAGATCAATGGTCCTTACCACATCCGCTTCTGGCAGTCGCCGGGCAACAAACACCGACGCCAACTCCCGCCAGTATCTGACAACTGTGACAATTACCAGGGCAGTCCTTAGACGTATCTCCAGGTGTGCACGTTACAAACTCGTCGTTGCGTAGTAACGGTTCCATGCATGGCGCTGAAATTTAAAATTGACACGATAGTTGAGCCTAGGGCGAATTCAGGTAGAGGGGCGATGGAAGCGGAGGCTGGGGGCTGGCGTACAACACAATTAAAAAAAAAGATTTTACCCTTTAAAATGGCCCCTTAAATATGAAAATATGTGGAAAATGTTAATATGTGCTCCTCCACCCTGTCCATCCCAATCCCACCCCCACCCCACCCCACCCCTACAAAAAATGAAAAAAGAAGGTGTTTCTCGCTATGGCTTCGGTTATAGGAAGTTGTGAGAAGTTTTATTTGCGGCTCAACAACCACCATATTTCAGTTGAAGAAACATTTACAATCACACACCCATGCACTCGCCAAATATAACAATATCGCATGGATAAAGTATAAAAAACAATATAATGAACACTAGTATTTTTGCTTTTCAGCACCGCCTAGCTCTAGAAATGTCGGCGCTTTGTTTATGTAATATATTTATCGAGAGCATTTCTTAGTTTCAGAAAATAAGATTTTATATATATGTTAACGTTATAAGAGCCTCATAGGCGGGGCCAGTAGTGCTCCTTGTGTCATTTTGAAACAATCTCAGTTTAATAGCACAAGCCAAGGCTACATGCAAACTAGTCTGATGATTGATTTTAGAACAATGTAAACATGCATGCATATTTTTTCCATGTTCAGATATCTTTATTATACGTATAAAAGCGCGGGACGTGCCGCCGGTGGGGTTATATATACGGTATATATATCATATGTAATGCCTTTATCCTTCAGCCATGCATAAAGCACAGTGCAAATACCTT
Organism: Cyrtodaria siliqua; assembly: GCA_037043455.1. NCBI lineage: Eukaryota > Metazoa > Mollusca > Bivalvia > Adapedonta > Hiatellidae > Cyrtodaria > Cyrtodaria siliqua. The sequence goes on along the minus strand of JAWPHD010009637.1, from coordinate 20,087 downwards.
AATTAAATGAATTTTAATAAATTAATTAAATTATTAACCACAGATACATACTTGTAATGATACATCATGTGTTGTAATTCTGTTTTGACATGACCTGTCTGAGATAGTCACGTCGTGTTGAGGTAAATATCCTGGTGCGGTAAGGACATGTACGCACCAGGACATGTACATGTTTTATTTTGTATTATATATAAAATCAACATACTTTTATTTTGTATTATACATAAAATGAAAATACCTTTATTTTGTATTATATATAAAATCAACATACTTTTATTTTGTATTATACATAAAATGAAAATACTTTTATTTTGTATTATATATAAAATCAACATACTTTTATTTTGTATTATATATAAAATGAACATACTTTTATTTTGTATTATACATAAAATGAAAATACTTTTATTTTGTATTATATATAAAATCAACATACTTTTATTTTGTATTATATATAAAATGAACATACTTTATTTTGTATTAGATATAAAACTAAATAGTTCAATATGAAACAATCACTACGAAGTGTATAGAATGCTGTGAACCAATGCTGAACTTGTTATTTATAATCACACGTGACCTCACCTTAACCACTTCTTCTCCCAAACTGACCCTTTGCGTTTATCTTTAACTATAGACGACACACCAATGATGATGTGTCCTACCTATTATAACAAAAATCAGGTGTGCTTGAGGGTACGCTCTGTATTTACAGGACCAAAACCGACTAAAAACTGCTGGTACTGAAAAAAACATCAGTTTTGAAAGAAAGGGACTTGTTATTTGCGGTTCTAAAACACATTAGCCTGTAAATTTACTTTTAATACATTTAATACGTACTTTTTCAATTATGACTTAAGACTTATGACTTTTGACTTTTCACTTATGAAGTATGTCTTATGAGGAAAAGAAATGCGGGAAATTCATTCAAGATGGATGATGCAGTGGCGTCTACATAACCTGAAAGCGCAAACAGCGAGGCAAGTATTTAATTATTCGATATTTAAATAGGTTATGAAGTCATCCAATGGTTTTCAAAGATAAAATAAAGTGACAATGAAATAAAACTATATCACGTAAACGATGGATGAATGCAAAGAACAAAATAGTGAACAAAAAAACACAGAAAATTGACATTCCGCAACCGGATCCGGCAGGTCTACAGGTTATTCCTGATTTGATTCTGACGATGAGGCTGGGAATGAAAAGAAAATTGTACCAACCAGTCGAACTGAAACTTGTATTCAGGTGGCAATGTGGCCAATGTGACAAAGATCTACACGATTGTAAAGATTGTACTTTTCTGAAATAGTGTTGCAAACAACCAGTTAATTCTGAAGAATATTGCTAGGTTGTTCTGACAAACCATCAAATGTGTTAAACATAAAATTATTTCTTGATAATTTGTTTTTTGAATATATTTTTTTCAACATTACAGATTACTAAAAGTGAGAAAAGAAATGGAAGACATGCAGATTACAGATGACATTTCTGATGACTGAGAGGTGTTGCTTCTTCCATTACTTCTCATGAACAGACTCAATAAAACCGAGTCTGCTACTTTATTCTCTTAATTGTGTTTGTCGCTCCCACAGGATCACATTTATCAGTATTTTAATACATTCACACTAGAGTTCGTTTAGTGCAGTTTGGCGGCTGTAAAAAGTCTCCCCGTGCTACGAATCAGTAGTGTTATTTTTACTTGTCCTTTGGGACCAACGAGCCCCCAATAATGGTGGCTTTGAAGTAGAATACCGCTTAAGCCGGTGCTAGGGGGCGTGAGAGGTGTTGCTTCTTTCATTACTTCTCATGAACAGACTCAATAAAACCGAGTCTGCTGCTTTATTCTCTTAATTGCGTTTGTCGCTCCCAAAGGATCACATGTATCAGTATTTATTCACTACACTAGAGGACTTGCCGGCAAGTTACATCGCGTACATTTTCATCGTCCCCTATGACATAGAAGAATACTAGACTGTGGCGTCTGTAATTGAGTTGGGGGAAATCAATGCAACTTAGATGATATGGATGTACAGTTTTCACAGTATGGTGGTTATGTTATAGAACCATTCAAATACATGAATGAACAGAGATGTTGACTTTGATGGCATTTACTCCTCACAATTCTATATTTGCCTTTAAACAAGAGCGTTAAAGAGTAAAACTAAGGAACAAAAATGCCCGATCAAAATATGCCAAAAGAGGAGTTTATGTAGGTTGCATGTGAACAGTATGTTCTTCTGATAGAAAATCAAGAGAAAAAAACAAATAAAATAAATATACCAGAGAAACCATCTTAGCATACGCTGAGAATGTGAATACAATTTGCTGTTATTCAATGGCATGCTGTTATAGGGTGTCAGGTTATCCGGAGGTTGAATACTACAATCCTTTGCAAGATGGGTTCCAAGTTGCATATATAGCACTGAACAATAATCCTTTCATTGATAAATATAATTTGCTTATACTCCATGGACCGAACGAAATATATGGATATGAAAACAACACGCGGAAGGTTGTTCTTGCTGTTATAACCAAATATCACAACAGTGGTGCAAGATCTTACACTTGGTATAAAGATGGTACAGATGGTAGAAATGTTGCTTCGGAAGTAAATGCTTAGCATGATATATGTGTGATCTCCTGGTGAATACAGAGTGTGATCTCCTGGTGAATACAGAGTGTGATATCCTGGTGAATACAGAGTGTGATATTCTGGTGAATACAGAGTGTGATCTCCTGGTGAATACAGAGTGTGATATCCTGGTGAGTACAGAGTGTGATATCCTGGTGAGTACAGAGTGTGAAATCCTGGTGAATACAGAGTGTGATCTCCTGATGAATACAGAGTGTGATCTCCTGATGAATACAGAATGTGATATCCTGGTGAATACAGAGTGTGATATCCTGGTGAATACCTGGTGAATACAGAGTGTGATCTCCTGGTGAATACAGTGTGATATCCTGGTGAATACAGAGTGTGATCTCCTGGTGAATACAGAGTGTGATATCCTGGTGAATACATAGTGGCAAATGGTATTGATATGTATAGTAGCTATCAGTGAAATCAAGTCTTCTTCAACATATACACGGCTGTGGCAGTCGGTTCAGATGCTCAATATTTTAACATTGTGAAAAGTCATATGTATATTGATATTGTATAGTCTCTTGTAATTCTAAAATGAATGGCACAGTTGTATTTTATGATTTGTTGTATTGTAGATAATAGTGTACTGTGATGAGACTTAAATAAACTATTAAACTACATGTATATGTATATAATGTCAAGTAAAACCATTAAGTCAAAACTAAACATTGTTATCACAGAATTGTCCTAAAATGTATGCTCAAGTCTTGAATAAATAAAATGCTAGATTTTCATTATTAGATATGAAACAGATATAAATCTAAATGCCTTTAAACAGTGCCAAAATTAGAATTGCTAGGTAGTCTGATGTTACCTATATTTAGTAAAACAAATCACGGAAAACAAGATATACAGCTACCGTCCACATTTTGATCAGTCTTTGATTGTGCGAGATTGTGGACCCTATGATGACTTCTAAAATCCCAAAATAACGGTAGCGTTTGATGTTTGTATTAATTTCTGTCTTGGCGTACCCATAACGGTTTGTTCTTGTGTTGCTCTGGCCTCTGCCATTTTTTTTTTTTTTTTTGGGCCGTCTTCTGACGACCCGTTTAAACTCCCCGTCAATTGGTGGAGCAAGGGTCGGGGAGGACCATCCCTTACCACACCTTACAATATCTTTACATTTACATGCAATATTCATATGAAATAATATTTTAGCATAATGGAATTAAAATTAATACAGAAAAAATACATGTATTGTACGGTTTTGGCAGGAAGTTTAAGAAAAAAAAGCACTCTTTACCTAACAGTTGATTGCTGTCCAAAAGCCATCTGTTTATAAAAATTGTTTATGTAAGTATTAGATATTGATATAATTGATTTACGAATTGTCAGTGTCTTGGGTTTGCTCTAAAATTGTACTATTGTTCTTCACTTGTGTTAAAAATAAATGCTTGTTCTGACAGATTCAGATTTATGTTTTTTGTTAAAAAGAAAGAGTTTATCCGTGTTAAAAAAATCTGAGATGAACAACAGGTCCAAATCATATGACCTATAATCTCGTCTTGGTGGCAGAAGTGGCAGAAAGGGTTTTCAGCTTTTTTTTATTTTATGTAGATAATGCTGTGTTGAAAAAAGCCGATGGTTAATTCCTGTTTGAAACCATTGTAGTATTGTGCTTGAAGTAATTTTGAAAGGCGATGAATATACGTCTTTCCACGTTTCGGCTTTAATATCATAAATATGTTCCCATTTGATTTTTGATGTTATACTTTCAGTATTTCTGTTAAAAATGGAATACATATCAGTGCAACCTTTCTTGTTTTTAATGATTGCTTTAATATTCGCAGGTAAAATTTCATTGTTATTTTGTTTTGCAATTGTTTTCTAAAGGTTTTAATGGCAGCTACTACTCCTTCGTAGATTAGAAAAATTGTTTTCATGCCAGTTTTTTCTTCGAACTCAGTAAAAGGATAAAATCCACCATTTTCATTGATTAAGTCATTTATAAAAAATGATACCTTTCCTATACCATACTTTGTTAAAAAAAAAAAAAAAGGCTTACCGCCAATCAAAATATTGTTATTATAGAGTAGTGGGCTTGACAAAAAGCCCTCAGGTGAGTTAGGCAAACTAAAATCAATAAGTTTAACATATGAAATTAGCACATCTTTCCAAAAATATTTTTCATTTTTTTATTATGTTTTACAGTAATATTTGCCAAAAGATGTTAAATGTTTAATGTCTATTGTTTGTTCAACAAGTTGCTTCCTAGTGCCCTCGTCAGTTATGAGTCCTAGTAGTTTTAAGGCTGAATATAAATGCTTTCAGATTAATCATACTGAGACTACCTTCAGAATGTTGCTTAACTATTATTGATTTTTTTTGCAGGGCCTTCCCATAAAAAGTCATAAAATATGTTAATTTTTGTTATTGTGTTTTTATTTGGATTTGGAAGAGATATTAATAAATGATTTAAAATAGGAAGTAGTAATGTTTTAATAACTGTGATTTTACCATTTGATGTTAAATAGCTTCGCTTCCATATCTTTACTGTATTTTGGATTTTTAATAACTTATCATTATTTTACTTAAAGAAAGATAAAAATATCGGAAGGGAAAGCAGCATTCAAGGACGTTGAATGTATTCCTAGTAGCTTGAAATTATCGTTTCCCCGGTTACGGTTCCATTTTGTTTTGATTGTATCTGAACTGTATTTTTTCCTCCCTATCCAAACAACTTGTGTTTTGTCAAAATTTATATTTAACCCAGAATATTTAGAGTATTTTAAAACTTCTGAAAGTGTTTCATTCAGAGATGTATCAGATCCATCCAAAAGGACATATGTATATACTGCATATTGCGAAAGTTTAATTTCTACATTCTATAGTAATATCTTTAATATTTTTATTATTTCTTATTCTAATTGCCAATATTTCAGCACACAAAATAAAAATATAAGGTGACAAGGGGTCGCCTCGACGGCAGCCCCTTCCGATGTTGAAAAAAGATGACAGGTTTCCTCTTTGGATAACAGCCAATTTTGCATTTTTATATAAAGTCTTTATCCATGATATAAAAATGTAAGTACTTTAAATATAAATGCCCATAACAGGGAATCAAAAGCTTTTTCAAAATCAATCAAGAGAATAAAACCTGGCAGATTAGTTAATTCTGCGTATTGCATAACATCACATATAAGTCTAGTGTTTTATCCTAAGTATCTTCCAAAGATAAAACCAGATTGATATTTATGTATCAGCTTAATAAGTGTTGATTTAATTCTATTTGCAATAGAGCATGCGGCAATTTTATCTGTACAATTTAGGAGGGAGAATGGTCTATAGTTTTTTATAAGCAGTCTCGATTTATCTTCCTTTGGTATAACGGTTATTATTCCTTCTATTTGAGTTATTGATAGTTCACCCTTACTGAAGCCATAGTGTACAGATCTTATTACAAAATGTCCTATTTGTTGCCAAAATACTTTTAAAAAATCTGCAACAAAACCATCTGACCCTGGGCTACGGTTATTTGTTATTTCTATGAGTGTTTCGGAGGCTTCTTCAAAGGATATATGGCCTTCAAGATAAATCGATTCATTGTCTGTAAGTTTAGGTATATCAAAGTCTTTCAAGTCATTTTCTAAGTTAATATCTGGAAGTTCATTGTCTTTACTAGTAAATAGTTGTTCATAGAATGTCTTAGTCTCTTTTAAAATTTCATGTTGATCTGATATGATTTCTCCATTTAGTTTTTCTATTTTAGGAATTATATTTGAAGAGTAATTATGGGATTCTAAATTGCAAAAAAAAAATGAGGTTGGTTTTTCATCATTCTCAATTATATTTACTATTGGTCTAATTAGGTAGTTCAGTTTCTGTTTTCTTAATATTCTTAATTCATTTTTGTATGTTTCTAACGTTTCTATGTTATTTAAAGAAACGTTATTTTTTAAAGTTTCTATTTCAGCCATCAATTCATTTTCTCTTTTATCTGTAATTTCCTTCGTATAACTAGAATAAGATATAGATTTACGGCGTATTTCCATGAGTAGCGTTTCGAGAAACAGTTGGACATTTATTGAATTGCATTTCATTTATATCGGGAATATTACTTATGTTATCCATATTGTAAATTGGAACAGATACTCTGTTTTAATGTCTTTAATTTTTGTATAAATTGATTAAAATTCAATTTTAGAACTATCATTGATTGATCAGAGCGGTAACTTGGTTCAATGGTACAATTTTCTATTGAAGAAAACGAAGTCGAGTCCAGCTTGTTTTAAAGAAGTTCTTCGTCTCCGAGTATACCGTTTAAATTGGGGATGTAATTCTCTAAAAGGATCAATTAGACTATAATCACATTTAATTTCTAAAACTCGCTCTCGTGCCTTATTGTTATTTATGGTTTTATAATTAGAGTAATCAATGATTGGATCCACACATTATTAGAGTGCTGTTTTAAATTGTTCATATTTTAATAAAATACTATCGTAAAAATTGGAAGGGTCATTGTTTGGGTCATATAAAGTGATGAGTGTGAATCTGTTATTGTCAACTGTTAAGTCAGCTATGCGAGTTACCTTCGTTATCTGTTATGTGAGAATGTACCTTATAATCTAAGTGTTTGTTGAAAAGCATTGCAACACATCTTACATTCGAGGTTCCTGAACTAAAAGGACAATCATTTTCCCACTGTGTGCGAATAAATGTGTCAGCTGCACCTTGACAATCAACAGACAATATGTTTATACTAGTCATAAGCGTTGATAAACAAAGATGGGGACTGATAAACAAAGATGGGGATGCCTAGTTATTGAGTACTTGCATTGTGGCTTTCTAGGGTTTTTAATATGTATATATACATGATCATCTATGTGTAATATTGCCTATTAATGGTGCCTTGTTTGTTATGGAATATAACCTGGCGAGGATTTCTTTATTTACACTGTCCCGTTTCGGATGACAATATGGTGAGAGGGAAGTCTGGTGCACTCTAAAACCTGGTTTAAATCCCCAGCGGTCTTTTTGCCATTGACCGTTCCAAGGCGGTGACCCATTTGTGTCTGTGATGTCACGTGGCTTGTTTCTTAATACATTGTCATTGCTGTTTGTGTTAATGCATGTTTTTGGTTGGCTGTGTTCTGTGAAAGCTACATTTCCTGTTCGACCTTTATTAAACCAAGTATTTTAGCCAAACAAATCCAACTGAAACTTGCGAGTATGAGAGACTCTTAATGTTATTTTTTATTTTTATCATATGTTGCATTCAGTTTAGACAGATTTGTGCTAGACCACTAATAAAACGTGTAAATCACAAAGACCAAGAAAGCCATTTGCCAAGAAGGTTCTTTTTACATATTGTTATCTTTACTGGCCGAAAGCCATGTGAGCTTATGGGATGACGTGTTGTCGGTCGTCCGTAGTTCGTTGTTAATTCTTACTTGCGGGCAATCCAACCTCTCCATTTTTCATCCGATATTTACCAAACTTAGACAGTTCTTATATATCCATAAGATATCAGACACTTGAACCAGACATATTTAACCGCTAACATCTGAGTTATGGTCCTTGGATTATCGAAAATTGTATAAACTGGCGTTGATACAACATCAACATTTAATTTTCCTCTTCAAGCAGGTATATTCGATGGTACGAAGGTGAGCTATCTGCACTTGAATCTTCAAAAATGACCTTGTTATCACTTCCATGTTTCATTCAATCCATTCCATAATAATACATTTTCGGGCAAGTTTTTGAATCGTTTATATAAATGAGTTAAATGTCCTTGAAATAGCAAACGTGAGATAATTTCACAATCAATATCGTATAGCTGATGATATTGCAGTGAGTTATCTACCCTTAAATTGCAAAAAAATGCATTGCTTGGCCTTTTTAATTTAACAAAACTTTCAAAGAATGCGTGAAATAACAAGACACTGGACAAATTGTTCAATCATACTTATCCGATGATATTGAAATTAATTAACTGCCCTTGAAACGGAAGAAGTTAAGATAATTTAGCTTTGTTACCACCATAGTACTTTCATTTCCATGTGATCTTGACCAAACTTTTACGGAATGTCTAAATTTAATGATATCCAGGACAAGTTCTAAATCAGACATATTCTACTGCAAATATCACCAGGTACCCATTAGAAAAGCCACCATCATAGTGTTGTGATTCTGCAGAAATATAAAAACGAACGCGACAAATTCTCAAAATGCATACTGACAGTCACACACGTATATATTTAGCAGTTCGTAACACCAACATACTTATGGAATAAATAAAAACATGTATCCGTCACTTAATAGCGATGATGTCACATACATATACTATATTTTTAAATATTTCGTATCTATAAATCTAAGACATGTCGAATATAAATATAAATGTCTATCATGCTACAGTATTGCAAGGCGATACTATATAATGGACAGAGTATGAGCTATATGCTGCAGTTACATACCAATATATCAAGAGGCAAGTTAAAAGCAAGGTTCAGCATCTACACCAAAACAAATCCAGTGTCCACCATTCAAGATTGTTTTCGCTAACCTTTTCATTAAACAACATCGTTAATTATATTTCATAAGTCAAAAGTCATAAGTCATAACTCAAAAGTCATAAGTCAAAGTCGTAAGTCACAGGTCATAACTATAGGCTTCCGTACGTACGTTTTAATAACAATATGGTCCATTTGTGTCTAAAATAGTAATTCAAATATTCAAAATGTGTGCATTAAAAAGTTCAATATTGGGGGGCCAGTTTTACTCCTTATCATACCAAGACGAACAAAACGAGGTCAGAATAGCTCAAATTGAGCTAAACACCTGTATATATTATCAACCATTTACAGCTCACGGAGCAATAAGACAACTTACATTCAACCGCTGCCTCTTGTGCACCGACGTCCCAGCAACAGACAGATGACACATCGACTGAGTTTGGTAAGCACGTGGAACCAGATGGGCAGTTCATGCGTCCTCGTACCTGGCCACATTGGATACCTTCTATACGCCGGTCAAGTGGACATTGCTCTCCTGTGCGTGAACCCGGACCCTGGCACGCAATACCTTTGTAATGTTGACAAAAAGTAAACGCATCATCGAAACGCTTGTAGGTGTTTAGTTAAATTATCTATATATTTTATCCGAACTTCCTTCGACAAAAACAGCACAGTTCTGCGACAACAAGGGGTAAATAGCCAGGGCCCGTATTCATAAAGCAACCTAAGTGGGAAATATTACTTAAGTCAATTGTTTTTTATATATTTTTAAATACCCTGATTAACTTCTCAGAGACACTACAAACCATTTATTTTAAGATAAATTCTTAGATGTCCATAACCTATTAACCGTCATAAATCGACAGAAATAGGTGTTTAAAAAATTGATAAAATTTGATTTAAGTTAAGATATTTCTAAGAAGCTTCATGAATATGGACCCAGGTTTATTTGAACAATAATTCAGTAACACTAGTAGCTTATTAACGGCATGAACCTAGTGTAACCCTAGTCTTAGGAATGACACTCCGTGTATACGCTAATGTTTTGCTATTTCAACATTTACGGCCATAAGGACACGGCATGGTATATTGTCTATCGTTATTAACTGAAAAAGAATTTATCCATTGTAATTAAAATTGTGGATAACAGCAGGAGTTGTTGGCTTTTTCCAAAATTATTTACAAACAACACTCAAGATTTCGTGTCAAAGGTGTGTATTACCAAAGAAATATATTAAGAATTAAACCATACTTCACACCGGACTTCGTACAGACAAACCTAGAACCATACTTCACACCGGACTTCGTACAGACAAACCTAGAACTATTGAATTAAACCATACTTCACACCGGACTTCGTATAGACAAACCTAGAACTATTGATCTCTTGTAAAGTATGACTTTTACTTTTCGTTTTCAAATTGTAAGGCTAGATACATAAATGGTTGAAAAAGTTATTCACAAAACTCTAAAGAAGCAATAATTCGGATTTTAAAAGCATGTTATTGTTGATACATAAAATTAAATACTGAATAAATACTTACGCGTAATTATAAAAACAAAAACTCCAGTTGTCAGTCGACACATTATCTTTGTGTTCTGTCATTCACAATCTGTATGTTAATTGTCAACTCATTCATCATTCGCCGCATTAAAGGTGGTCGTCGCCCTGTCATCGTTAAACTCAACTTTGGCAATTCCGCAACTCTTCGGTAAATAAGGCATGTATTGGAAAATGGTCAGTGTTTTGTTTGAAAGCATACTCATAAGCCTCCTACTAACCCACAAACACTTAAATGTTTAATTATTTTGGATAAAATATATACATTACGGGACATACACTACTGTACACCGTTTCTGGTCTGAGTGCCCGGGCCATATGCTTACATAAGGTCCTCATATAATTAATAGAGTCCTCATATAAATAATAGCGTGTTCTCATATAAATAATAGTGTCCTTATATGAATAATAGTGTACTCATATAAATAATATATTGTCCTCATATAAATAATAGCATCCGCATATAAATAATAGTGTACTCATATAAATAATATTGTCCTCATATGAATAAACGTGTCCGTTTATCAGTCATGTCACCTTTACTTTGGTTTTGAAGGAGTACTACGTAATTGTTACTGCATATCATTATCACTTGAGCTGGAGTTCATAGATCGTCAACGACGCAATACTTCATACTTCCCTTTTTATTTATACCTCGCCAACAACGCAATCGTTCCTACCTCGTCAACGACTCAATAGTTTCTACGTCGTCAACAACGCAATCGTTCCTACCTCGTCAACGACGTAATAGTTCCTACGTCCTTAACGACGCAATAGTTCTTAGTTCGTCAACGACGCAATCGTTCGTACCTCGTCAACGACTCAATAGTTCCTACCTCTTCAACGACGCAATAAAGCCTACCTCGACAACGACGCAATAGTTCCTACTTCATCAACGACGCAATAAGCGTTCGTACCACGTCAATGACGCAATCGTTCCTACCTCGTCAACGACGAAATATTTCCTAGATCGTCAAAACGCAATAGTTCCTACCTCGTCAACGAAACAATCGTTCCTACCTCGTCAACAACGCAATAGTTCCTACCTCGTCAACGACGCAATCGTTCATAACTCGTCAACGACACAATCGTTCCTACCTCGTCAACAACGCAATAGTTCCTACCTCGTCAACGACGCAATCGTTCCTACCTCGTCAACGACGAAATAAACGTTCGTACCCTATCAACGACGCAATCGTTCCTACCTCGTCAACGACGCGATAGTTCCTACCTCGTCAACGACGTAATCGTTCCTACCTCGTCGACGATGTAAGGAACCCTCAATGTACGTTTCAACAGAAAACGCTCACTCAAACAGCCGGAAGAACCCCTCACCCATGACCGAGATGAGGTGGGGAGGATGATAGGCTTATGAGGGCGGTACAAGCGGTATTGATAGGATTTGTTGAAAATACACTAACTTAAGGCATTTCTGAAACAAGATCTCATGGTAGTTACCTCTGAAAGAAAATTAGTGGACTTCAGATAAGACCGGCCACCGCTTCTGTAACTTCAGGGCCAATTTAAAACGAGGTGCGACGTTGTGAAGATGGCAAGAGCTGCATCACCCACCGAACACGGTATATAAGAAGTGGCATACTTTACGAGAGGGAACATTTTCTCTCTTCAGGGTCATATCAGGGTCATATCAGGGTCATATCCAGGTGGTTTTGAGGAAAGTGAATGATGAAAAGACGCCCAGGGATTCTTTTCTCCGGAATAGAGCAATATTTATTTCGAGCTATTTTATTCCTCAGTGCGAAAGGAAAAATAGTTAAGATGTTTTGAACATCATACTTGTGCCAGTATGCAGCTGAACCAACATGTCAACTGCAGGTAATCCATGCTCTGTACCATTACTGCAGGTAATCCATGCTCTGTACCATTACTGCAGGTAAGCCATGCTCTGTACCATTACCCTGTAGGGCTGAAGGTAATCCATGCTCTGTACCATTACTGAAGGTAATCCATGCTCTGTACCATTACTGCAGGTAATCCATGCGCTGTACCATTACTGCAGGTAATCCATGCTCTGTACCATTACCCTGCAGGGCTGAAGGTAATCCATGCTCTGTACCATTACTGAAGGTAATCCATGCTCTGTACCATTACTGAAGGTAATCCATGCTCTGTACCATTACTGAAGGTAATCCATGCTCTGTACCATTACCACATACTAGACACGGTGAAGAAGTTAGTCAAGGGATAATAAAATAGCACCGTAATCATGCAGTAGAGAGGTGGGTCGTAACGGAATGCACGATTGCCAGGGGTGGTGGGGGAGCTAGTCAAGAGATATTAAAAAAACACCGTAATCTGCAAGTAGAGAGGTGGTTCGTAACGGGATGCTCGATTGCCAGGGCGTTGGGGAGGGCGGGGAGGGGGAGGGGTAGGGGGCTAGTCAAGAGATATTAAAATAACATCGTAATCTGGAATTAGAGGTGGGTGGCTACGGGATGCACGATTGCAGAGGTGGGGGCAAGCAAGTCAAGAGATATTAAAACAACAACGTAATCTGGAAGTAGTGAGTTGGGTCGTAACGGGATGCACGATTGCCAGGGTGGAGGGGAGCTAGTCAAGAGATATTAAAACAACACCGTAATCTGCAAGTAGAGAGGTAAGTAGAGAGGTGGTTCGTAATGGGATGCATGATTGCCAGGACGTTGGGGGGAGCGGGGAGGGGGGCTAGTCAAGAGATATTAAAATAACACCGTAATCTGGAATTAGAGGTGGGTGGCTACGGGATGCACGATTGCAGGGGTAGGGGCAAGCAAGTCAAGATATATTAAAACAACAACGTAATGTGGAAGTAGTGAGTTGGTGGTAACGGGATGCACGATTGCCAGGGGAAGAAAATTCACCATTGTCGCAGATATGGCACATTAGAACCATTCAAAATAAGCTTACTGCTTAGAAGTTTCTATACGATGTCCATAGCGGCACATCTACAGCGTTGGAAACTGATTGAACTACTGAACGTGTATTGAGGTTTTTGTCCGGCTTGTAATAATTAAAATGTTACTGCTCTGTTATCAATCATGATCATTTTGAAAGATACAAACGTACATAACCATGTAAGAGATCGATCATTTATGTCAGGTTATTACGTGAGTTGTGAATTATGAGTGGGAGTCACTCAGGGTGGGAATTTCCCACTTCCCGAAACATTTGGTTCACTTTTCTTTTTCTATTTAAATATGCCATTTTCTCCTTATTTTTACTTTTTAGTCATTGACTGCTTAAGTTACGTGTAACATAAGAACGTCATTTCATTGGCTGCTTAAGTTACGCGTAACATAAGAACATCATTCATTGGTTAGTTATGTTACGCTTAACATACTTTGGTTACGCGTAACATCTTAAGCGTTATGACCCTGGTGGCTAACCAGAACAGAATCATTTACACTACATTAACTGTAGTTATGCGTAACCTAAGCACATGTTACGTGTAACTTAAGCCTATGTTACGCGTAACATAAGAATATGATTAGTTACATTGGTTAGTTACGTTACGCATAACATCATTTGGTTACGTGTAACATCTTAAGCGTTATGATCCTGATGGCTAACCATAAGCGTAACGGTATATAGTATTCGTCTTCCAGGATTGCAGGGTGCAGAGTTCCATTAAGGCCCAACCTGTCATGAACTGCACTAGTAAAGTAAAATATACTCAGTACATTTAAAAACGCAACATTTTTGATTTTCGATTATTTTTAGTCCGCTGAGTTTTTGTTCAAATCAAGAGTGTATGTAATGTTAGTACACTATTGTATGTAATGTTAGTACACTAGTGTATGTAATGTTAGTACACTATTGCACTATTGTATGTAATGTTAGTACACTATTGTATGACACAAGTCGCTTTGTCTCAAAAGTAAACATATGGGGACAAACAGTTACATAATATTTGCTCTACTTTTTTCAGTTAAAACACATTTAACTTTAACATCTTAACATCTCTAGAAATTCAAAAAATACCAAATGTTGTGTTTTTTAATGTACTGAGTGTATAAGCGATCCTACATATGTCTATCTGGCCTTCATGTAAGAAGCTGGGAAAAAAACGATTAGTTGTTTTAAGGCGATAAAACACTTAAAATGGTTCTGTATTAATCTGTCACAACTCTTTTTTAGGCGAAGCGGCCATCTTAGGCTTGGCAGAAAAATGTTTGTTTATGACCTACTTGACAATCACTTTTTGTTTTTAATATCTTAGACTGATCTATTGACCAAAGGTCGGTTGGGCTTACGCGATAGCGCGTTGTCCGTCGTTGGCAACTTCTATAATTTTTATATGAAACGTATTGGAAATTAAATTATCTTTTCAATGATATATAATTTAAAGCGTACAATAGTTTCTAAATATGTTAATCTATCGTTAAATATGAGGTTGGACGGTCTCATTTGGATACGCAAATAATCCATAATACTTTTTTTTTCTTATTCAAATATGAAAAGTAATGGAAATTAAATTATCTTTCCAATGGTATATTTACTCGGTAAAAAAACAGAAATGGTCCAGAAGGTAGTTGTAAACCGGATTATAAATACGACATTTAAAATACACATATCGCTGAATTGATACACATGCCATTCATTAAAATGCAAGAACATATTTTAATACCAAAAATGACAGATATTATGTTCCTAAACACAAAAGGGGTGTATTACCGAAAACTTTCAGAACTGCATAATAGCGGCGCATTCGCAACATCTCGTACACTGCTTCGCGGGATCCCGAGGAATGACGGGATTGGCAGAGCGTCCACGATTGAATAGCGGCGGACACACTCATTGCCGTATGGAATGCATATTTTACATAGACCCTTGGGTAGTTTGCGATTTCCTTTCTCTATCATTTTCAGTCAAATTTAAAACAGGTTTGGGGTTTAAGTTGTTTATAAGTGCCTCTATCCAATGTTTGATGCAATTCAAAATTCCGATATGCATTGTGTCACATTTATATTAATAAAATATTTGCAGAAGTTTTCAGCTTTTAAAGTAACCCAAAGCAATTTATCTTTCAAATGGTATATGCATTATAACATTACGACTCCTATTTCCACAGGTGGCTGTATCGGTGTTTGTAAAAAAAAAAAAAAAAAAAAAAAAAAAAAAAAAAAAAAAAAAAAAATTAAAAAAAAATAATACTGGGACATGTTTTTCAGGAAAACTTAAATATGTTTGTTGTCAACAAATAAAACGAAAAAAAAATTTAGATTTTTTTTTTTAATTATTTTGTTTAGTTCCCAACACGGATACAGCCACCTGCGATACATGGCGACAGTACGAAGAAAGCAGACATGCTAAACCTTCAGTTAAAATCTCTATTCAAAGTGGGAAAATACTACCGGAAATAGTCACCGTTCCCCACTCGGCGATGGAAAATATGACCATCAACTTGAAGGGAGTCCTCTAGCAGTTCGAGGGCAGCTCCACACAAAGCCACTGGTCCAGACAGTATTATAGCAGCTATACTCAAGCTAGCATCAGACTAAGTAGCACCCCACCCTGACACGACTGTACCAATCCTCAAATGACCATGGTAAACTACCCCAACACTGGAAGGACACACAAAGGGACACCATCAGTAGACTACCATCACATGACATCTGTTTACCGAGCAGTTTCACTAACATCCATCACGGACACACAACATGGTTTCAGCACCAAAGTGATGTCAGGACCATCCAGTCGATAGCCATCACAGGTCTACATCAACTGTGATGCCATCACAGGTCTACATCAACTGTGATGCCATCACAGGTCTACATCAACTGTGATGCCATCACAGGTCTACATCAACTGTGATGCCATCACAGGTCTACATCAACTGTGATGCCATCACAGGTCTACATCAACTGTGATGCCATCACAGGTCTACATCAACTGTGATGCCATCACAGGTCTACATCAACTGTGATGCCATCACAGGTCTACAGTCTACATCAACTGTGATGCCATCACAGGTCTACATCAACTGTGATGCCATCACAGGTCTACATCAACTGTGATGCGTCAGGTCCATCCAGTCGATAGCCATCACAGGTCTACATCAACTGTGATGCGTCAGGTCCATCCAGTCGATAGCCATCACAGGTCTACATCAACTGTGATGCCATCACAGGTCTACATCAACTGTGATGCGTCAGGACCATCCAGTCGATAGCCATCACAGTCTACATCAACTGTGATGCGTCAGGACCATCCAGTCGATAGCCATCACAGGTCTACATCAACTGTGATGCCATCACAGGTCTACATCAACTGTGATGCGTCAGGACCATCCAGTCGATAGCCATCACAGGTCTACATCAACTGTGATGCGTCAGGACCATCCAGTCGATAGCCATCACAGGTCTACATCAACTGTGATGCGTCAGGACCATCCAGTCGATAGCCATCACAGGTCTACATCAACTGTGATGCCATCACAGGTCTACATCAACTGTGATGCGTCAGGACCATCCAGTCGATAGCCATCACAGGTCTACATCAACTGTGATGCGTCAGGACCATCCAGTCGATAGCCATCACAGGTCTACATCAACTGTGATGCGTCAGGACCATCCAGTCGATAGCCATCACAGGTCTACATCAACTGTGATGCGTCAGGACCATCCAGTCGATAGCCATCACAGGTCTACATCAACTGTGATGCGTCAGGACCATCCAGTCGATAGCCATCACAGGTCTACCAACTGTGATGCTTGCTTGTTTTCAAGACAAACGTCTAGAACTGTTCTTCTAAAATTACCGAGATTCTGGTATTCCGAAAATGTCGGGGAGCATAAAAATATAAATCAAGAGTTAGATCATTGGATCATGCTAAAGATGTGCGCAAAGTTTCATTGTTGTAAGCATTTTACTTTGAACATTATTGGCAAGTTTAAGTTCAACGTTAAACCTTTTTAAAGTGGGGAAACCTTTTTCAAAGGGGAAAAAAATAAGAACCAGAGTTATGGGCCTTTATAGAAGTATTAAATGGATCACGGTGAAGATGTGTATACAAAGTGGCATTGGTGTACACATACTACTTTGAAAGGAATTGGCCACAAAAAAAGGCAAGGTTAAGTTCCAGGCTAAATTTTGTTCTAAGGGATATAAACATTTTTTAAAAATGGATCAGAGATATGGGCCTTTGTCAGATATTCAATAGATCTCGTTGAAGATGTGTACAGAGTTTCAATGTTGTACACCTAATACTTTGAAAGTTATTAGCCACACTCACTTGTAAAAGGAAATGTTAAGTTCCATGTTAAACCCTTTTTAAAGGTGAATAATTAAACAATATGATCAGGAGTTATGGGACTTCAGCAGGTTATTAGCCACAATCAGTTGTCAGTTAACAATGCCGGACAATGTCACGATATAATACTTTCGTGGGCATATAAAAATATGTATATTTTTTCAGGTTTAAGGGCAGGTAATTCACCTTAATACCATCAAACAAACCTGCTTAAAGAACTTGTCCAAGATCTTATCATTTTACATACTGTGTAAAAGTTGGTTAAGATCAGATGGAGATAAAAGTGTTGTGGTAACAAGTCCAGATTATAAAATGTTCAGTAATTCAAGGGAGTAGTATTATAGTATACATAATGAGATAAGTTTTAAAAGGACTGGAGCCGATCTAGGGCATTATGGGTGTCAATCCAAACACAATGCAACCATCATACTAGGAGGACCCATTATCCGTACGATTTAATTATTGTTAATGAAGTAGTTTGGTCGGATGACTTGGCTAGTTTGTGTAAATCTGTAATAGTAATTCATATGAAAGGCTCTTATACATTCTTGTTTTGTGATAGATGTACACTTCATTTCATTAATTACATGTACAACTGTTACCAGTACACTAGACGTCACATGTACAACTGTTACCAGTACACTAGACGTCACATGTACAACTGTTACCAGTACACTAGACGTCACTTATAAGTATCCCCGTTAAGATTTATTTCATGTATTTTAAATTAAATGTACGATTTTGACAAACAAGAGCTGTCGAAGGACAGCGTGCTCAATTATTCGAAGAATTTATTGGACGAAGGTAGTATATTTAGCTAAAAATATCGAATTATTTGTAAAGTTTGAACCACGACCTACGTCCACAAAGGTGGGAAAGAAGCCTAGGGTCTATGCTGGTTGGATGGTTCTATCCGTCTGTTAATGCCCAGTAAGTGAATATATGGTTGTAGGGTGGGGATCTCAACGGTTTACAAGTTATGACCCAGGGGATATGTCACCAGGGGTGGGGAAGGAGTCCGGGGTCCATACTGGTTGAATGGTTGTAACCGTCTGTTCATGCCCAATAAGGGTATATATGGTTTCTAGGTGGAGATCTCAACAGTTTCCAAATTTCGACCCATAGGTTATGTCCCCAGGGTTGGGGAAGGAGATCAGGGTCTCTGCTGGTTGAGTGGTTATATCGATCTGTTTATGCCCAGTAAGTGTATATATGGTTATAGGGTTGGAATCACAATGGTTTCCAAGTCATGACCAAGGGGCTATGTCCCCATGGGTGGGGAAGGAGCTCGGGTCTTTTCTGGTTGCGGTGGGGATCTCAATAGTTTCAAAGTTATGACCGAGGGGCTATGTCCAACCGCCCCCTCCCCTGGGGAAGGAACCCGATGTCTATGCTGGTTGGATTGTTGTATCGGTCTGTTCATGCCCAGTAAGTGTATATATGGTTATAGGGTGGGGATCTCAACGGTTATTAAGTTATGACTCGGGAGCCCCACCCACACCCTCATGTTTCACCTCTTGTGACCACCAGGGCGGGTCCAAGTCTGACCCCACGGTCACCATTTGAACAAACTTGGTTAAGGACTACTAGACAATGCTACATATAAAATATCTAAGCTGCAGCCTTTTTGTTTCGGAGAAGATGTTAAAGAGATTTTCCTAATACTTCTATGTGACAAGACCTCGGTCTAAGGGTGTCTCGCCCAATGCGGCAAACCGCATAATGAAATATTTTATTAAATGTGTGCTTAAATGATGTCCACCAAAGACAACACTTCATTTGACCATGACTTAGTATCAAACAAATAAAAGCGAAGTAATCATAAGAAGTTAAGTTACTGAGGTTAAGTGGTTTAACCGGAGTGTAGTGGGAAAATAATGCAAAATATGACCTTGACCTTAGTATTTTTTTTCGTTCAGCGATGTCCACCAATGCCAACAATACATATGACCAAGTATCAAAGACAAAAAGTCAGGCAATCATAAAGTTAACTGTCAGAGGTTAAGTTACCTAACAAGGTTGTTACCTAAGTAAGGTTAAGTTTGGGGGAAATAATGCAATCTATGACCTTGCCCTTGGTATTTTGTGTCATCCAACGATATCCACCAATGCCAACTAGAGCTGTCGCCTTTTAAGGGCGACAAATATACCCTCACTACCAGTCCC